>JAULAV010004495.1:0-25003 GCA_030789695.1 Scilla litardierei
AGTAATTAAAGGTTTGGAGGGGTTTCCGACTATACCTACTCCAATGATGGTTCCCTTTTGGTTACCTCCAAAAGTGACGGTTGCACCATTCTTGATGCTAATCACTTCGGAGAGTAATGAAGGATCTCCCGTCATGTGTTTGAAGCAACCACCGTCGAGAATCCATCCTTTCCTTTTAGAGCTAGTTTGACCTTTATAGCTCTCTTTCTTTCTCTTGGGTACCTAAATAGTATACAATAAGCTCATGATACCCAATTTTTGTTGGGTCAAGGGGATTAGCCCTTTGGAAGCCAAGTCCAAGTGGACTTCCGATTCCCGACATAATTACCATTATTAATAACATCATGAAAATAGGAATCAACATATGCATTCATATCATTTAAGCTAGTGTTCTTAGGACCACAAATGGTGTATGTTTTGGGAGTCCTTTTTCTAGTTGCATGCATAGTTGTTAGATTTCTATGTGGTGCATGCTTCTTAGGAACATGGTTTCTAGCATAAAAATAAGGTGGTGTATATTCATTGGACATACGAGGATTATATGTATGCTTGGGAACATGCATGTTGTATGAAACATATTGGTCATGCATGACATGTGGAGGATGTGCATACATGTTAGAATGATGCGTATGAGCATATGGGTGCATAGGAGCACGTACATGAGTATTTCTCATGTGTGGATTTGTACGTGTCCGTGGGTGTGTAGCATAGAAAGTGTCATGAGTATCCACTTGTGAAGTAGAAGATTTCCTACGTGGATGAAGGTTTGTGTACAAGTAAGCATGGCTTCTCTTTTGGTTTTCACCCTTAGTGGGTTTCTTGCCAAAAGGAAGAGACGGTGAAGTGGTGACTTTCTTGGTAGGTTTACTACCTATAGTGTCTTTGACACCACTTGTGGATGCACCGGAGGATGGCCTCACAAAGTCTATAGTGACACCATTATAGGAGGTGCGAGCATTGGATGCATTTGCTTCCACAAAACCAAGACCAACACGATGTGTGGCCAGAAATTGGGTTGTTAGCAAATCGTCCAATTTTCCTTTTCCCTTATTGAATCTCATAATACGGGAGGACATGAGCTCATATTTATCCTTAAGAGAAGAAATGTTGGTATCCAAGGTGGACACCCGTGCTTTGAGCTCGTGCACTTGGGTTTTAAGAGAATCATTCTCTAAACCCAATTGTGTGTGTCGTGAAACTAGATCACTATTATCCTTAGGATGTGTTTGATCTAGTTGAGATTTGAGGGTATTCACCTCATTTCTCAAAGTGACATTCTGAGAAGCTAAATTCGCTTTCTCAAGTGTTAAAGTATCAACAATGGTGTCATTGTTGATAATGCATGGAATGGATGAATTACTAACATTCAATTTCTTTAAACTAGTATATCTAAGCATTAAAGATTGATACTTAGCAAATAATTCTTCATTAGCAATACACAATTCATCCATAGTTACCTCGGTGTCATCCATGTCGGAATCACTTTCATCGGAGAGTGAACCTTCTCGGGCCATGAAGCACATGCGAGCACTTTCACCCTTCTCATCATCAGATTCGCTTGATGAGTCTTCACTTGAATCATCAAATGTACCTACTAGTCCTTTCTTCTTGTCTTTCTTATTCTTGTCGGACTTGTAGTACTTCGGAGCCTTCCACTTCTCTTTGTTTCGTAGCATTGGGCAATCCTTCTTGATGTGCCCTGGCTTATTACACTTAAAGCAAAGAGTGTAATGCCCTACAAGCTACTGCACAAGTACTAGAGGGGGGGGGGGTGAATAGTACTTTAAAAATAACGAGGAGTATAATTCCTAATTATCGTGCAAACAACTACCAAAACAATTTGCGGAAGCTTAAATTGATGACAACAACAAAATTAACAATGCTAACAATTGTATATGATGGGTTCGGATCCACCCAAGTCTCCCCGACTTGTTCCCGGTGATCCTACGTCCCAGTACACCCGGATCCCCTCCGGATACTTAGGTTAGAAACCCTAACCCAAGATTTCCACTATGATATCTTGTGAAAAACCTTCACAAGATCAAATCATACATGCAATGGCAATAATGAATCCCACAACCCGGGATCACAACCTTCTCTCACAACTGAGAGAATAAATAAGCAATATAAATGAGTTTATAATGAAATAAACAATCTTACCACAAATCCTATACCTTGAGTTTTCTTACCAAATAGGTGCAAGGAGGGATTTAAGGAAGAGGAAGTCACCAAGACATAGCACCACTGAAATGAGCAGCAATGGGTGCCTAGGAGTGATTATGAGACTTGAATCAAGCTAGAGCTTGAATGGCTCACCAAGAACAAACTTCTCTCAAGATGGATTCTAGATCTAGAATGTGAGAGAATGATTTCTTGTGAGGAAGAGAGCTTTGGAAATGAGTTTTAATCTCTAACTCTTTCAATCTGAATAAGTCTCTTAATGGCAGCTCTAACCTTGAGAGAAATGACCAAGCTTTGTATTTATAGGGTCCCATAAAAACGAGCTAGGTCAAACCCCAACGGTTGGAAATCTGAACAGACTAGTCGGTCAAAGAACAACCACTGACCGACTAGTTCATCAACTAGTCGGTCGGTGAAACAACATGAACCGACTAAGTGAAGAACAGTGAACAGATTGAATTTCAGACCTAGAAATCTAGTCGGTCCAAGAAGACTGTCTGACCGACTAGTTTCACAACTAGTCGGTCGGTCAGTGAACTTAGACCGACTAAGAGTCAAAAACAAATAGTCTGAATACAAATTGATTTAGTCGGTCCAAGAACAAATGTTGACCGACTAGATCATCAACTAGTCGGTCGCCAAACGTTCTTAGACCGACTAACGATAAACAGTAGCTCAGGAGAAAATTGGCATGTACAGTAAAGCTCAACTAGTCGGTCTAAGAAGCATCACTGACCGACTAGTTCACTAACTAGTCGGTCGGTGAGTCAACATGGACCGACTAAGTATAAACAGTAAAGAGCATAAAGTTTAGAAAGCAAACTAGTCGGTCCAAGAAGCTTTACCGACCGACTAGATCACCATCTAGTCGGTTGGTTCTTCTTCTTGAACCAACTAACATGCACAAGAAGTCCCGAATCGAAGCGCGATGCTTCGGGAAAGATTGTATGGACTTCTACTAAGATCCTAGCTCTAAGATAGGAGCGATATGAAGATAGAAATGTAAGATATACTCAAGGCTTAACATTCTATAGATCGAAACTAAAAGACTATAAATAAAACCTTAAGGAAAGGTCTTCGAGAGCTTCGATCAAATCTTCATAACTTCCAAAAAGGTCCAAAAGCTTCAACGAAGCTTTAGGCAATGAATACGAGCTTTGAGAAGTCTTGAGATGTCGCTTTGAGTGTTCTCGTGAATTTGGCGACGATCTCCATAACTGCGCTCACAAATTGTTAGTTCATGAATTATTTATGTTTGCTCATCATCCAAAACCAAATCCGGGGAGTCCAATACTCAACAAAGAGAGGAAGTGTTATTAGTAGAATCAAGTCTATTCTTAGATGAAAATTTACCTTTGCGAAAGAAGCATTGGAACTTTTTTGCCATTTGAGCCATTTCATCCAAGTCCATCTCATTTTCTGATTCTTCACTATCGGAGGATGAGGAATTGACTTTGAATGCCAAAGCTTTCTTCTTGGCCTCCGAAGAGTTCATCATAGCTCGAATCTTTAATTGGTTCTTCCGTCTTACTTCATAAGACATGAGAGTGCCGATAAGATTCACAACCGTGTAAGTCTTCAAGTCGTTGACCTCCTCGATGGCAATAGCTCTTCTTTTCCATTTGGAGGTCATTCCCATTATGATCTTCCTTACCTTATCTTGTTGGGAATAGACTTGTCCGAGAGCTTCCAATTCATTAGTGATATCTGTAAAACATCCGTACATCGATGCTATGCTTTCATTTTCCTGCATATGAAACATATCGAAATTTTGCATGGCAACATAGAGTTTAGAAAGTTTTACCTTGTTCGTTCCCTCATGGGTAACGACGAGATGGTTCCAAATTTGATATGCACTCTTACATGTGCATATCTTGTTGAACTCATCTGGTTCTAACGCACAATTAAGAGTGTTCATTGCCTTTGCGTTGTTGACTTCGACGGATTACTCGGTAGCCATCCATTTTTTGAAATCCACTTCGGTGGGCTCGACTTTCTTATGGAGGTTCTCCAAAGGGAAGCACTCCTTAGGAACGTCTCCATCTGACATTTCCAATAGCCAAAGTTCGTGCCTTT
The DNA here is from genome assembly GCA_030789695.1 of Scilla litardierei. Taxonomy (NCBI): domain Eukaryota; kingdom Viridiplantae; phylum Streptophyta; class Magnoliopsida; order Asparagales; family Asparagaceae; genus Scilla; species Scilla litardierei. Next base: position 4,258 of record JAULAV010004495.1, read on the forward strand.
GAAACACAGAGGATGCACCGTTGATTGTCCTTCGAAAACTGTGGACGCTCCATCACGATCGTGATTGTTGTACGAAGTCGGTGGAGGAACATTGTTGTTGTTGGATGCCATAGCCTTAAACTTGCACTCTGATACCAATTGTAAGGACCCTGGTTATGAGGAAAACACTAGAAGGGGGGTTGAATAGTGTTTATGTAATTTAAAAAGATAGTTACACCAATATAAATTCCTAACCAACAAATAGTGCGGAATAGAAATAAACCCAAAATGAAAAAAATGCAAACGCAAGGATGTTTCAAGGGTTCGGATTACCCAAGTCACTTCCCGACTTGTTCCCAGTAATCCTACGTCTTTTCCACCTGGTTAACAACCGGATACTCAAGTTAGAACCCTAACTTGAGGTTTCCTTAAAACCCACTTGTAGCAACCCTACAAGTGAAATCGAAATACAATCGATTGACCTTGACTCCCACAACTTGGGAGCAAGCAAACCACTCTCACAACCCGAAAGTAAATCCAATAACGAAAGTTATGAAATATGAAATAGAGCTACACTTGCAATCACCTATGCCTTGAAGTAGAACTTGAAGGAGAAGTGTGTTGTGTGTTGAAAAGACTCTCTTGGAAGAGAGGAAAGCCCTTTCTCTTGACTGCACCAAATTCCTAGAAGATATCTCTTTGGTTCTAGGTTGGAGAGCAAGAGATTGAAGATTGGAATTCTAGGGCTTTAGGATTTGAGAGCTTTGATCTTGAGAGAATGAAAGATTGAATGAATGAGAGAGTGACTAAGTAACCTCTCAATGGAACAGTAGATCCTCCTTTTATAGGTTTCTCAAACCCTTCAAATGAAATAAGCACAACCCCTTTGAAATCAGTGAGGAAAAACTCAACGGATAGAATCTGCGTCCACGACAATCGACTGTTGACGAATTCACAGTCGACTGCTGCATAGTCAGAGAAGGTAGGTGACAATTCATAACGGTAACTTACCACGTGGACAGTCGACTGATGAGGCATAGACAGTCGACTGTTGAACCAACAGGCGACTGTAAATCCTACTACAGGCGACTGGCTGTAAGTTGGGTAAGTCGATGAAATTTGGAAAACGTCTGGGAGAACAGGACAGACGACTGATGAAGAGAAGACAGTCGAATGTTAATCTGAACAGGCGACTGTAATTTCTTCTACAGACGACTGTCAAAACCCTGAGATTTTCCAGAGAGTTGAGTCATCAAATAGGCTCAAGGACAGACGACTGTAGTAGCATTGACAGTCGACTGTTCCATTGGACAGTCGACTGTAAATCCAACATAAGTCGACTGGCCAGAGTAAACAGAGAAATAGATTTTGGACTAAAGATAGACAGACGACTGATTAACAAAACACAGTCGACTGTCACTTGGACAGGCGCCTGTGAATCGTTCATAAGTCGCCTGTGAAAGTTAAAGCTGAGAAGCCCAAAAACTAAACTGTAAAAGTTTATGCATAACAGGTGACTGTAGAACAAAACACAGTCGACTGTTTTGAGACAGGCGACTGTAAAACGTTCAGTAGTCGACTGTTATAATAAAGATATGCACAATCTAGCTAGAAATGAATTGGAGTCTAAGAAAGGTTGATCAAATGAAATCCTAAGATTGAAATGGAGATGTGTGTGTGCTCCAACAAAGTTCTACTTCTAAGCTACATACTAGAAGAGAAATAAGAAAGTTACATTTGACGAACTCTCTCTTCTATCCAACGCATGACCTTGAAGTCTTCTAGGAGCTTCAATCACCATCTACGATCATCCAATCCATTTCATTTGCTTTCAATGATCTTTGAGTGTCATCCATTGCAAGTAGATCTTCATAATAAGCTTAGGCAATGGATTAACTGCAAACTAGGGGATTAGTCACAAGTATTTATGTTTACTCATCATTAACACCAATTAGGGAGAAGTCCAATACTCTACAATTTCTTGTTTGATGATAACAAACATTCATGAATATTTTTGATGTGTTTGTTAAGTGTTTTCAGGAACACATAAACAAGGAAAACATAGTGGCAAACTTGTGAATATGTTCAAATTGTCAATCTTGTAAATTATGAGCAAGAGAAGAAGAGGAGCAAACTTGTGATTAATGAAATTTTACTTAGTCAACGTCTTCTACAAATTACATGAAGACTAGGAGATTAGGTAATCAAATTTGAAGTTCAAAGAGAGGAGGAGATGATAATTGGTTTAATCAGAGGATAATGTGTGAAGATAATTGGTTCAAATTCATTATGGATGGTCCAAGTACAGTGTACATTAAAGATTAGGAGATTGGTAATCAAATTTGAATTTCAAATAAAATCATGGAGGTCTAATTGTTAGAGGATTGACTAAGTCCATTGCACCAATGAGATAAGAAGATTGGCTAATCAAATTTGAAGGAGTCCTAATGGATCTAGGATTGTCCAAGTGCAAGGGATTTAATTAGAGTTCATCTCTAAGATGAGAGCTACAATAGTCCTATTGGAACTACAACTTTGTGCTCTACATCTCCTACATATATCCTATTTTCCTAGCCAAAAATTCTAGGGGGGAGGGAGGGGAGAGGGAGAGAGAAAATGAAATTATACAAGAAAAAACTCTAATAATAGCCTGCTCTAGCTCATCCTTACAACTTCATGGCCAACACTATTACCCTACTCCATTGAGCAGGCGACAACTTCTCAAAGCCAAGCAAAAGTCTTCATCTTCAAGATTCTTGCCGCAAGCCAAACTCCAAGCCTCAAGATTCAACTCTCCAAACAAATCAAGCATCAAAGATCTCGACAATCTTCTCCTCAAGAGCATCCAAATCTATCTCCTCTTATTTTTTTAGTTGGAGAGGACGAGCTCACGATTCCAACAAATATTTTTATGGATTTTTCTGAGCTTGGGCTATTTTCTACATTTTCTGAAAGATAGAGCAGCCGTTTACTAGCGCATTGACGCAACTCAAACATCGGCCCAGACACCAATTCTGACCTAGTGGAATCCCCAAATTCCGTGAGCCAGACCCACGATTCTGTAGAGCCACGTTTGTCTGCTTTACGCATAGACCAAGTTCAGACAGATTTGTGCTGCAAACTTTGGAGAGCCATATCTTTTGATCCAGGAGTCTGATTGAGACACCGTTCATCACAAAGCTGACAACGAGCACAACGAATGGGACTATTCATTCATCACAAACTGAGCACTCTAAACTCTGTTTACTATTTTGATTTGTGATCAAAGTGTTTTAGGTCCATTGTATTATATACTTTTGTTTTGGGGTTCTTTTGGGCTCTTGACTTGTTTGGGGCAAGTTAAAGGAAAGTTTTTGTTGAATATTAGTGTTTGACACTTTGGGGAGTGAGGTATAGACTTGGTGAGATGAGTGTTGGGACACAAAGTTCTATGTGTTTGTATCTTGACATTATTATTCTAGTGATTACTTTGGGGATGGATGTAGGTCGTTGGGGGCGACTGAACCAAGATAAATATTGTGTGCACTCTGTGGTTGCTTCCATATTATTTTTTATGCATGTATTTGCTCTATGATTGTCTGACTAAGTAGGCTATAATTTTTATATTCGTGAAAATTTCCCATAAGCATATTCACCCCCCTCTAGGCTTAGATCACAATCCAATAAGTAGTATCAAAGCATGTTAGACCATCTAGTCTAGAGATCGTGAATACTCCAGAATTAGCTTTTGCTGAAGGCATGTCTATTGATAGACGCCCTATGTTTAGTAGACATGATTATATTTACTGGAAGGCTAGCATCAAAGTTTACTTGTTATCCGTGGATTTTGATACGTGGCATATTATTGAAAACAGATATACGAAGAATTCTAAGCCTGAAAGTAACCAGAATTTAGATGCTAGAAATTTGTGTGATCTGAATGCTAAAGCAATGAATATTTTGTTTTGTAGTTTGGATAGAAAAATATTTAATCATATTTCTCATTTCTCTTCTGCGTAGGATATATGAAGGACTTTGGAGATGAGATGTGGAAACGAGCAATCTTTCGGTGATAACACCTCAAGTGATGGGGAGATGCCACAAAATAAGAAGAACCGAAAGGAAAGAAAATTTCTTTTTAATAAATACGATGCTCATATGTCTAAGAACATTTTTTATGATTATAATAATGTGATTTGTTGACGGATGACTTCTGGCAATAGTAAGGTGGAGCTGATGTGGATGCCTCCGGTAACGGGTCGTCATGTCAGCTGATAATGGGACCCAAGGTTGTGGGGCCCCGGGTAAGCGAGAGCCAAGTTCAAGCTACAGGGTTGAAGCTCAGCCTAATTATGGGTCATAGAGAATGATCCTTCGAGCTACTTGTTGGGTCATCCGTTGAACTATCTGCAACACAGACAGTCATCAGGGGAGTCAGATCTGGGTTCCGATCCAAATCCCCTTCGATGCTTAAGTCAGTATGGGACTTAAGAAGGTCTGGAGCAGTCAAGATCGACCTAAGGGGAGATCGACTTGATCTTGTCTCATCAAGCTTTTTAGAGGAAGAAATATAAGTGGGTAAGTAGAGAGAAGAGTTGTAAGAGTACCTAGTACTTAGTATCCCCGGAGTCTGTCCACTGTCCTATTGGCATTTAGACTATTTATAAGTGGAGGCGTCCCCTCCCTGCCGTTGACGAATAACGCCCTTCCATTTTTGTGGCATGATCGTCCCTGAAGAATAGGCATATCTGATGTCCACTTACCCAGCGATTAATGAGCCCATTATTAACAGTCTCCTTTAAGCATGGAAACTCAACGGGAAAAACATGACATGACCTTGACTGGCAAGCTGTTAGTCTCCAACGTGGACTTTGTTGACTTGATGGGCCACGAATTCTCCTTCGTGGGTTCATTTACTCAGATGGGAACATTCCTCTCCCTTTTGGGGCCGGTCCAATACTGTAACAATGGCTCCCATCATTGGGACTCAGATGAAGCATCTGTTGAGTTCGAGTGATGCGATACCTCATTAATTGGGCATGGTAGTCGAAGTGGAATTATTTGATTTCAATGGCCAAAATTTCACCTCCTTTGATTTGGCTGTTACATATGTGTGAGGCTCGGGATACGGATGCTTATGGATCACCGACACATGCCATCTGATGGGAGGGTTGGTCTTAATTGTGATAGGATGATCTGCCACTTAAATAAGGAGAAGGGTGAGATGCAACAAACTTTACTGTTTGAGCATTTGAAAAGAAACCCTTCTCCTTGAAGGTTCCAGCCATGGCTTCTTCTCCAACATCTGGATCTGCTGAGTAATGGGATGCGATGGAAAGAGCTTTACGGGCTTCGACTCAAATCTCTGGTATCGATGATTCTTTAATTATGGACGAGGCTCGAACGAGCGTTGATCCTTCGGGACGAGCTATGGAAGAAAGAGAAAACTTTCCCCATGCTTCTGTCGGTCCTACAACTTCTGTTTCTCAAGGTGATGATGGGAATCTTGTAGTGCCAGATGTAGTTGCCAATCGGGCTTCTTGAGTAACATTTGATCAACTCCAGGATCTTCAAAGGAAGTATGTACGATGCCATTACTGAGTTCGACTGCCTCTGGCGAAGGAAAGGGTTTGTTTCCCTGGCGAATGCGAGGTGGAAGTGTATATGAGAGCCTTCTAACTTGAACTTCACTTCCTTATGCTTCCTTTCTGCGAATGAGGAAAGGCCCCTCTCAACAGAAAAGAAAAAGGATGTCGCATGTTTGCTAGAGTGGCCAAAGAAAGATAGATCGATGAAAATCTTCTGTCCGATTGGATATTACTTGGAACCGGTTGGGTAAAAGGTTGAATTTGATCCTCGTGCTTCGCCTGATCTCGTTCGTCCTTGACTCCCTATTCTCTTTTGCAGGTATGACCGAGCAAGAATACCAGGTTGAGCCTGATCTGTAAGAGGCCCTCCAAGCTTCCCTTCAGGGAGGTTGAAGGGGACTTACCATCCCATCAAGTAACTCCTCCTGAAGACAGCTCAGATAGAGCTATGGAGGGTTCATCAATGGTGGCCTAAGATATCCCTCAGTCGAGCCGACCTTCTAAAAGGAGAAAGCTTCGAACCATGGCCGAGGTTGAGAAGACCAAAGCCAAGGAAAAGGAGCAAAGAAGTAGGATCATCATTACGAGCTTGAGTTCATCAGGCACAGGCATTGCCACAGCTTTGGCCGTGGTCCTTGAATAGCCTTGGACTCTAACCCTAGAGGAGTCTTTGAGGGGTCTGACTTCGTCAGAAGAGCCATGTCTCCATGAGGATTCCTGGCCATGGGTCGGCCTTCTACCTTAGGAACCTTTGGCGGATGACATTCCTCCAAAGTATAGGTCGATCTTCTTAGAGGATAGGTCACCTCAATCTCAGGCAGAGTACCCTGAAGAAGGGCTCCATCAACCCACTCATCCAGTGGGAAAGGGTGAATTAGTCTTCTTAGGCCGTAGGACTGCTTCTCGGCTCGCTGAGAATTTGACTCTACCTCGAGATAAAGCCATCCTAGAGAGGATTGACCATAAAAGGCTAACCGTCTATGCAATCCAATAGAACGTCTAAGTGAGTCATCCCCTTCCCTTTCGATTAATGTCAGGTGATGTGTCATAATATTCCACATTTTATCTATATGTTTACACGTCAAATTGATTGCTTAAATCCCGATTTTATACACTTTTATGTTGATGATTGGAAATATTTGACTTCGAGAGCATTTGGTTGCATTTCAGGGAATATCGAGCAATTCGGAGTATATTGGAGAGGAGGATATAATCATCGATGCCGGAGCATCAACGACGTCATATTTGAGGAGTTCATCCTGCTGGAAAGGAACAAGAAATGAAAGCAAAGAAGAAAGAAAGAGGAGGAAGGAAAGAAAGAAGAGGACCATGGCTGAATTCCAGGTCGCTCGACCGAGCGGCTACCCCGCTCGGCTGAGCTGATGCCACAAAAGAGAAGAGCAAAGAGAGGGCCAAGAGCTTTATGGCAGCAGGTCGCTCGACCGAGCGGCCCTCTGCAGATGACCCCCATATTTGCCTGGGAAATCTTTGTTGAATTAGCTCGACTGAGCAACCTACCTCGCTCAACCGAGTGGCATCCTCTGCCCGAGTCGAAGAATTGAAGCCCAAGAGGGCGCTCGGCCGAGTGGCTACCCCACTCGACCGAGCGGCCCCTTTTCGTAGACTAAGAAGCCGAAGCACCAAGAAGGCGCTTGACCGAGCATTGGGGTGCGCTCGCCTGAGCGGTATGGATCCCAGCACTCGTAAGTTACGATCTGTTCGGGTTTTGGGGTGGTTTTTAGGATTTTCTTGGGGCATATATATATATGTATTTGGTAGCCATCATTAGAGGATCCATCTTCTGTTCCTAGAGACGATTTTCGGAGGCTAGGTCACACCATCGGCCCCCTCCTTGGCAATTTTATATCGAATCATTACTAAACCAAGTATTTTCCTTTGTTGAATCCTTTTTATTTCTCTTCGTATATGCTTGTGATGTTGATTTCTACTGTTTTCGTATCTTTTCCCATGATTGAGTAGATCTATTGTTAGGGTTAGGGATGAACCCTAGGATTCTAGGGATTGGATGTTAGGTTAACCTTAATTGGACGAATCTAGAGTTGCTCTATGGTAGTTTGAACAAGGGTTTTGGGGGATTAGCCCTTGTTGAATCATGGGGCCGACACTCGAGATGACTCATCCGATGAGTGACTAAGGCCCGCAGAGCCCACAAGTGAAGCATGACACTGACTCGGTCAAGGCCCACCAACCAGTCACCCGTTAAACTCCCACCAATTGAACGTGGGATTGAAGGCGGGCTCATAAATAGCGGAAACGTGGGCTACGGTTACCCCTATTAAAGGGGAAAGATCATGACACCATAATTGGTGACAGTTATAACCCAACGTCATAAAAAGGATCCAGAAGGTCTATAAATAAAGGAGGTCCCAACTTCCAAGGCACGAGATCTAATACATTGACTCTACATACTTCTTACATTTCTTCCACAAAAGAACTTGCGAAGCCAGATTTGAGACGAACCTCTGTGGGTTGATCTCAACTGTTCCAAGCTCCTTCTCTTCCTTAAGTTCTCATTCTAACTTAAGAATCGAGGGGGATTTTGGTCGAAACTCAGGTTCGACCCCCTTGACGCTTCCTTATGGTGCAGATCTTCCAGTCTAGATCCTACGCGAGGGTCGTTCCAGAGTTTCTCAGCCTCGATCGATCGATACACGAACCGCTCGAGGGTCGATCGAGCATCGCAAGTCAACCATCATCCATCAACAACCATGGTACTTCCAACCTAGGGTCCCACTCAACCGGCTGACGAGGCTCTGATTCTGCACGAAGGATCCACATCAGCAACACAATTGTTTCGATCATTTTTGGCCTTAACAGTTTGGCACCGTCTGTGGGGAAATCGTTAACCAGCTCGACATCCCAAAGCAATCAAATAGCTATGTTGGCTGGACCTAGCAACATCGGACCGAACCAAGCTCCGAAGGAGAAACAAAAAGCAAACATCGTCCAGGTGGATGATGCCTCAGATTCTACATCTTTATCCAAGCGACCCAGGAAGGCCACCAAAGTGCCCAAGGTGTCCCAAGAGTTGTTCGACCAATTTGCAGAGGAGGTCAAAAAGAGTCTAGGCGTTTTGGTGACTCTGATACGTCAAAGCATGGGAGATCCTCCACCCACCACGTCATTTTCAGTAACTAATCTTTGACCACACGAAGCTAGCTGACACCGTGCCTCCGAGCCAACCACTTGCCGAAGAAAGTTTCATTAGAGAAGGACCCACGTCAAAGACTTTGGATCCGATCCAAACCTCCTCGTCATCTTGCTTGGATACGAACGGAGGAACAGAAGAATTTTTAGAAGGAGAGAATAATTATTTAGTCTAAGTTCAGGCGTGCTAAAAACTTTTTGGCGCTACCCGAAATCGAAGACTTGGTACAAATCCAATGGGAAGGCTTAGCCCCTATTTATATAGGGAGCCGGGCCCCCTTTACCATCTCACAAGTGATGTGGGACAAAATTAAATTTGGGGAAGAATTGTTTTCTTAAGAAATTCACACTAAAACAATTCTATCTTTTTTGTCGTTGGATATCAATGTTCACATCTTATATGAAAATTGAAGAGCATGGAGCAACTATCGCATAGGAACAAACGGTGCTCAATTCCAAATTCATTTGACCTCACAAACGAAGGCTCAAAGTTAGCCAAAAAACTGCACAAATCTTGAAAAACTCATCCGCCAAAAACTATGTTTCAAAACCCCTAAGCGTGGCCCCACAGCCTTAACGGGCGTGCCTGAAAATGGGTGTGCCCGCCTCTCAGAAGACCCGAACGCTTGGGTGGGTGGGTCGGGCTGCGAGTAAGCAGGCTGGCGCCCACCCGCTTGGGAGGGCAGGTCGGGTACCAACCCAAGCGGGTTGGTGCCCACACGCTAGTGCGGGCCCGATCCACACACTCGGGCGGGCGGGCCCAGACCGCCTGGGCTGGCCCTGGGCTTGGGCTAGCCCATGCCCATTGGGCATGTGTATGGCCCCTTTTGAGCAGTTTTTTATATTTAAGTCACTTTTAAATAATCAAATTGAGCCTATTTGAACTCCGATTCGAGCGCGGTTTTTTCCCTGACTTTCGCAGAAAAATCCTCTCTTCATTTCTATGCATCATATGTCCACACACTTTGTGACATATTATGGTATCCCGTAAAATTCCCCATGTTATTATTTTAGACCTCTTGTCACAAACCCTTTGTGACATTAATTATTCACGTGTACCTGAGTGCATGCCCCTATATCATTCCTATTACTAAGACGCAAATCCTACTCGGTGTGAGACCATACAGCCTGACCTTACTACAGATTGGGGATCGAAACCACTAGACGACAATGACCACAAGCAACATGTATCATCCCTGTTTCGGTATCATAATTACGTGATTGACCCATTGACATAAGTGTCGTCGGGATCACTCTGACTATGCCCTTGATGAAAGCCACAGTTTTAGTCCCTTCGTTATAACTATGTCACGTCATAGCCTAGGGTACGGTAAACTGTCAACCCTAACAGTTTGCACTCGGCAGTATCCTCCGATCTTTGGTATGTCCATGTTGTACTTCCTACAACATACCCCGGCCAATGTTTTTCACCAAGAACCGTATTGAGCCTATGACACTAACTTTCCATTAACGGAAGAGTTGAATCATCTCTTGATCACTGACCATCTCGTATGCTTCAAGTGTCACCCAACCTAAGACCTTTCAGCATGGCTTGCCTCGAAGCTAGATCATATATCTAAGTGACACCGTTCATGCACAGGTTCGTATAATGACCTCAAGTCTTGAGGGCCAACTTTTCCAATTATCACTAGAGAGTTATCAATGACAGTTTTGTTAGTGTTAACCATTTGTTAAATCTTTATTAGGTTGTTCAGTGGACTTATTCTCTAATGAGCACATGTGTCTCGTCTTCGACTTCGCCAGGTCGAATGACTATGTGATCATCATCACCCTTTTGGTTAAGACAAAGACATAATGGTCTGTCCGATGTACCGATATCCTTTTTTCAACACATCTATGACCATGAACGCTTTAAGACTCAAGTTCCTATCGGTCAGACATTTCCCATAATCGAAATCTCTATCTAGATACATGTTTGACCTTGCTTTAAGTCTAAGGAAATTATCAAAGTATTTAAAACATTTTATTCATACTTGGATAATTAGTACCATTTAAGTTCGAACAATATGTTCTACAGATAAATTGCCTCGAGGGCATATATCTTCCAACATCTCCCACTTGCACTCAGGCTATTTATCTCGGTATCTCATATCGCTATAACATATCAGTCTCTACAGATGTTCATATATCAGAGTCTAGAGAATGGATCTGCTAAAATGTATCTACTATGCAATATTGCAGAGTCTATATACTATACACCCTTGATCACACCGGGGCGATTCCTAAGAAGGTGTCTTTGGATCTCATCCAACAAGTTTTTCCTCTTCTATATAGCTAACCGATTAGCATACACGTCTTTATCTTAGGTTTATCATTTTATACTCGTCAGTCAAATTATAGCATATTCCAACAGTTCTGTGTTATTTCTGTTCAGTACATTAATGACACCATATTATCTATATCTCTGACATAAACAAACCCGTTTGATTGTATGTCACATATAGATGTTCTTTAACCTTCAAACTTTACTTAGCCCAAAATGGAACTAAGCAACATGCTAAGCTGCCACTGACTTTGAGAACTTTCTGGCCATACTACTTCAATCTGTTTTTATAAATCTCATTTAAAATGTTGATTATAAAAGTATTAACCAGACCTTTCGTGCTGAGTGAGTTAAATCTGAATGGGCTTGTGTTTGGTCGTTTGACGAGTATGTTATATTAAAGTCCGTTTATAGGAGTCTTGACGATTACTTACTCAGTCATAACTGCCCACACATTCTATCATTTCATCTGCATTAATCTTCTAACTATAAGTTTCAGATGCAGCCAAACAAGAACATTTCTGGTGGGTGCATTATAAATATCATATCTAATATATATGTGCATGAAAATGATTTGGACTTGTTACTTTAGATTGGTTAAATGTTTTATGCCTGCTCTTGTTAATCACATGCTCACAGTACAATATAATCAACACAGAATGCCACCAGAGTATACGCATCAAGATATTCCAAACTCATACAATGATTTTATTAATAGAAATTGTTCATAGCATTTCTTTTCCAAATGACATTCATTTTATTACATTGTTAGAGTAAAATACATCATTTCTTCAAATAATATCCCTACGCGGCAACGATTGCTTCCTTTGCTGACCGTATGAGGATCTTCATCTTTCCATGGCTTTAAGCACATGTAGACAAGATATCGACGTTTAGCAAACATACTGGTATCTAATACAATGTTTAAAACTTGATGGAAATACATATACTTTGTAACAAGATTTTTACCTGAAGATGAGGCATCAACATGCCCCTTTTTCTCTGTCAGGTAAGTATTGAAGTTCCTTTTCCAATGTCTGGGTTATGGAAATGGAAGCATACCAAATCAGACGACGCACCTTTTTTCTTTTTCTCCTTATTTGGCTTAGCAGGTTGAGGGATCTGCCTCTTCTTACATTTGACCTTGGGCTGATATGAAGAAGCAGAGTTGACGAACAACACTGGTGGTTTAGACTTCATTTCCTTCATCCTCTCCTCGAACTGCCGGTGCATGTTAAGGAGGTGAGGGAGTTCCACCTCAATGTTATTCTTTATAAAATTAGTTATGAACGAGCCAAAGTCAGGAGTCAAATACTTCAAGATAATGTCAGTTGACATCTCGTGATCCAGGACAAATCCCAGCTCAGCTGCGTTCTCAACGTATCTGATTATCTTGATCATGTGGTCTTGGACAGGGCCAGTCGTTATCTTCGTTATCCATGTATTCATGCTTTCATTGCATTTCATTGTTCATCGAGGCCAGAGTAAGACACCTTGCCTTCTCTGCATCCTTCTGCCATATCTTATAGGAGTCTTTATCTTCTTAGTGGCATTCTCATCCAGTTTGTCAGGAGTAGGGTCTATCAGCACATAACTAATCCCAGCTATTGAAAGGACCTGTTTGATATTCCTTAACCAATCTTTATAGTTTTCCCCATCCAATATGTTCTTCTCATTGATAAATTTCAATCCTGACTCCATACTGCATATGATAGAAATTTAGAATTAGCATGTGTTCTTATAGTTCAAAAGGTTTTTATTAAACTATATTCTCCCACTATTTTAATGATCAGTTTAAGCCATAATAATGAACGAATTCATTAATTAAATTTAGTAGAAGAGGGATCCAACCACCCTGAGTCTCACAACCTTGAGTGTGCTCAACAGGTTGTTTGACTCTACAGTCGGTAGATGAACTCTTCATCAATCATAGCATATATGACTCCCTATAGATTTTTACCGATAGCCACTTATGATCATGAGTGTGCTCATCCAAATCACAATGACTAGTCTAGTCGGACCCTTGTTTTCATGTCTAGCCTAACTTATATCGGCGCTCGGTGTATGCACGACGCGACAGTTTAGGTTAAGTCCAGACTACATCACATGTAATTAGAAGTTGGTTACCATAAGATAGCCATGCCATAGCTTGAGTGTGCTCAACAACTACAACACGAAATCTATAGTCGCCAACCTCCAAAACAAGGAGCGCTACGATTAATCTTGAAGAAGATTGTAAACGTATTTGACTAGATGTAATCGATGGTGTCACAAAATAATAATGTGCATCCTTGTGGTCTAGCAGAACACGGACAGGCGGGTTTGGCTAGGCCATGATCACTATCCCCAATCAATCAAGCTGAGGTGATCCACAATACTAGTTACAAACTTTCTAGACACTGGTTCATGATCCTTTAAGAATGCTAATTATTTAAATGTGTAACATTGATTTAATATGGCTTCATTAAACTAGTTAATCCTATCAACTAGTTGAATCCTAAAATTCAAAATTATTAGGATTGGTTAATAACTTTTATTGAGGTCATTATCAACTATAAGGAATTTTTTAAGGGTGCTATCATAATCTTGTATTAGGTATTTAAATATTCAAGTTGCAACAAATTAAATCATATCCTTTTCAAAATTATTATTACAAAAATTAAGTTAAATAATAACTATAATATGAGAGTGCTACCCTAATCAAGTATTTGGAAGTTAATGGTTGCAACAATTTTAAATCATAACACATCGATCTAAAACTTATCTTATAAGTTTTTAGAAAACTTTTAATGGCTAACTTAAAGGTTTTACTTGTATTATCACATAATGAGCAAGAAATGAAATAATCATTAAAATATCAACTAAAAGTTGTCTCATAAAATTTTAGCAAGATAAAGAGCAACTAAAAATTATCTCATAAAAATTTAGCATAATAACAAGCAACTTAAAGTTATCTTATAAAGTTTAAGTAACAACAATTTTAATAATCATCACATAATTATTAAAATCTAAATAATCAAATTATTTACATGTTTCTAAAAACATAAACATCCTACGCATTTTACATCAATTGCAGAAAATAGATCATAGTAGACCCTCTCTGATACCAATGTTGGGTTTAATAGACCATCAGGGCATAAAATCTACGCCCGTCCTACGACGGATAGACGATTAAAACAAAATAAAGCATCGGAATAAAATCATTAAACAATTTAATGAATGCCCTAAAGATTAACATAAACCCTAACCAGGAAAATCTATTGTCTTGGAGTGTGTCTGACCATCCCAAAAGACAGATCTAAACAACTGTAACATATGTAAAAGAATAACATTATAAAACATACATAACTATTACTTCGTTTCCATGGAAACCGAAACATCGTTTTCAATAACTTATCTTTGACCACATGAAGCTAACCGACAATGCGCCTCCGAGCCAACCACTTGCCGAAGAAAGTTTTATTTGAGAAGGACCCACGTCAAAGACTTTGGATCCGATCCAAACCTCCTCGCCGTCTTGCTAGGACACGAACGGATGAACAGAAGAATTTTTAGAAGGAGAGAATAATTATTTAGTCTAAGTTCAGGCGTGCTCAAAACTTTTTGGTGCTACACAAAATCAAAGACTTGGTTAAAATCCAATGGGAAGGCTCAGCCCCTATTTATATGGGGAGCCGGACCCCCTTCCTCATCCCACAAGCGATGTGGGCTACAGTTACCCCTATTAAAGGGGAAAGTTCATGGCACCTTAATTGGTGACCGTTATCACCCAACGTCATAAAAAGGATCCAGAATGTCTATAAATAGAGGTGGTCCCAACTTCCCAGGTACGAGATCTAATACATAGATCCTATATACTTCTTACATTTCCTCCACAAATGAACTTGCGAAGCCAGATCTGAGACGAACCTCCGTGGGTCGATCTCAACTGCTCTAAGCTCCCTCTCTTCCTTAAGTTTCCATTCTAACTTAAGTATCGAAGTAGATTTTGGTCGAAACCCAAATTTGACCCCCCCTGACGCTTTCTTGTGGTGCAGATCTTCCAGTCTAGACCCTACGCGAGTGTTGTTCCAGAGTTTCTTAGCCTCGATCGATCGATACACGAACCGCTCGAGGGTCGATCAAGCATCGAAAGTCAACCATCATCTATCAACGACCCAGGTTCTTCCAACCTAGGGTCCCACTCAACCGAAAGACAAGGCTCCAATTCTGCATGAAGGATCCACGTCAGCAACACAATTGTTTCGATCATTTTTGGCCTTAACAGTTTGGTGCAGTCTGTGGGAAATCGTTAACTAGCTCGACATTTCAAAGTAATCAAAAAGCTATGACGGCTGGACCTAGCAACATCGGACCGAACCAAGGTCTGAAGGAGGAACAAAAAGCAAACATCGTCCAGATGGAGGATGCCTCAGATTCTACATCTTCATCCACGCGACCCAGGAAGGCCACCAAAGTGCCCAAGGTGTCCCAAGAGTCGTTCGACCAATTTGCAGAGGAGGTCGAAAAGAGTCTAGGCATTTTGGCAACTCGGATACGTCAAAGCATGGGAGATCTGCCACCCACCACGTCGTTTTCAGTAACTAATCTTTGACCACATGAAGCTAGTTGACACCGCGCCTCCGAGCCAACCACTTGCCGAAGAAAGTTTCACTTGAGAAGGACCCACGTCAAAGACTTTGGATTCGATCCAAACCTCCTCACCGTCTTGCTAGGACACGAACGGAGGAACATAAGAATTTTTAGAAGGAGAGAATAATTATTTAGTCTAAGTTCAGGCGTGTTAAAAACTTTTTGGTGCTACCCGAAATCAAAGACTTGGTACAAATCCAATGGAAAGGCTCAGCCTCTATTTATATAGGGAGCCGTGCCCCCTTCCTCATCTCACAAGTGATGTGGGACAAAATTAAATTTAGGGAAGAATTTGTTGAGTATTGATTCCCCTGATTTGGTTTTGATGATGAACAAACATAAATATTGTGTACTAATTCTCTTTGAGCGCAGTTATGGAGATTGTCGCCAATTTACTTTGTAGATCTCAAGCGATGTCTCAAGATTTCTTTAGAGCACATGATCATTGTGCCTGAAGCTTCGTTGAAGTCCAAGGAGTTGTTAATGAAGTCAAGGGATTCAGACTCATCATGTTGAAGCTTTGAAGACGGTTTGTCATGTTTATTTATATTGTCTTCTAGCTTCGTTTCATAGAATGTTAAGTCTTGAGTCTTACTTGCCTAGTAATCCTCATATCTATCTTATCTTATCATTAAGAATGCCCTAGAAGCCATTAGATAGATTTCATTGCTTATCGTCCTTGATTTGGCTTTCTTGTGCATCTTAGTTGGTTCAAGAAGAATAATTAATCGATTAAAAGATAATCTAATCGGTTAGGAACTCTTCTTGAACCGACTAGTCTTCTTTAAGATTCTTAGCCTATTCTCTATTTGAAACTAGTCGGTCCAAGAAGGTTCACCAACCGACTAGTTCTCAAACTAGTCAGTTCGTGTTTCTTCTTAAACCGACTAGTTTACCCTTCTTAATTTTACTCAATTCTCTGTTTGAAACTAGTCGGTCCAAGAAGGTTCACCGACTGACTAGTTCACCAACTAATCGGTCAATGATCCTTCTTAGACCGATTAAGCTGCTTTAATTTTCCAGCCGTTGGAGATTTTATTTCCACGATTTTTCTTGATCTGATTTGATTCTTTCCATATATGCTTGATACGTTTCAAACATGGAAATTCCTCTATTATGAGAGAGGATTCAGATCTAATTCTAGATCGATCAATTATCAATTTCGAAAAAGCTCTCTCTATATTGTTGACCTAATTCTCCCAAGAGATCTTGAGCTTTGTGCGTTCATACCTCTGAAGGATTCAAAGATCATCATCATCGAAATCATCCTAGCCGTCTCCACCTATTCATCTCAGTGGTGCTAGGGTTTCGTGATCGTTTTTCTCCATCTTCCTTCCTTGCCCTAATACCGTAAGTATTTCTCAAGGCATAGGAATTCGTAGTGAGTTCTTTATATTTCATTTGACTCGTTATTATAAGTTTGCTCTCGGTTTGTGAGAGAAGTTCGTGATCCCGGTTTGTGGGAGTCACGATTCAATTTTTGTATTGATTTATCTTGTAGTAGTTTCTATAAGAAGTTTTTAGTGAAAGCTTGAGTTAGTGGATTCTAACTCAAGTAGCTGGAAGGGATCCGGGTGTCTGGAACGTAGGATCACCGGGAACAAGTCGGGGAGACTTGGGTGGATCCGAACCCATTACATCTATTGTTTGCATTGCGTTATTCGTGTTGTCTATCATTATTCCGCATAGTTGTTTGTATTTGCAAAATAATTAGGAATTATCCTCTTGATTATTTTAAAGTACTATTCATCCTCCCTCTAGTACTTGTGCAGTAGCTTCCAGGGTATTACATTTGGTATCAGAGCCTGGTTCATAGCTATGAGAAACAACGACAACAAGGCCGTTCGACCACCTTCCGACTACAGCTCTTACAAGAATCGCGAAGGAGCCTCTTCAGTGATCGAAGGATACTCCTCAACCAGGCCTCCTCACTTCAACGGTACTAACTATGGGTACTGGAAATACCGGATGGAAACTTTACTCCAGAGCGCATCACTTTGGAGAGCCAAGTTAACGGAGTATATTGAGCCCACTGAAGAAGACTTCACACAGTGGACTGCCGCAGAGGTCTCCGCGGAGGTGAGCAATGCCAAGGCAATGAATGCCTTACAATGTGCACTGGAGCCTGAAGACTTCAACAGGATATGCACCTGTAAGAGTGAATATCAGATTTCGAATCAACTTCTCATCTTGCACGAGGGAACGAGCAGGGTAAAACATTCTAAACTCACTGTTGCTAACAAAGAATTCGAGTTATTTCATATGGAACAGGGTGAAAGAATTAAGGAGTACTATGCTCGCTTCATGGATATAACCAACGAATTGGAAGCTCTTGGGAAGACCTATACCCAAGAAGAGAAAATCGCAAAGATCATTGCCGGACTTCCTTCGAGTTGGAAAAAGCGAACCTACGATATCGAGGAGGGTAATGATATGTCTAAGTATACTGTTGTTCAACTAATGGGTACATTAATGTCTTATGAGGTACGAAAGGACAGTAAGATCAAGATGTAGGATAAGATGAAGGCGTTCTTGAAGCAAGAAGAGCCGAAGAAAAAGGCGATTGCTTTCAAGGCCGCCCCTACCACACCTGCCGATAGTGAAGAGTCGAAAGCTGAGTTGGACATGGAATCTTTGGCCCTCATGGCAAAGAAGTTCAACAGGTTCTTTCGAAAAGGTAATTTCAAGAACAAATCCAAAGTTGGTTCTACTAATGCCTCTACTCCTTTGTGTTCCAAATGCAATAAGCCAGGGCACATCTAGGTTGATTGTCCACTGAACAAACAAAAGGAGAAATGGAAGGCACCTAAGTACGATAAGTCAAGAAAGTACAAGAAGGAGTACAAGAAAGGACTTGTTGGTACATTCACCGACTCTGAAGAGGATTCTTCAAGTGGTGAGTCAGATGAAGAACAAGTGGAGAAAGCACACATGTGCTTCATGGCAAGAGAACAATCTGATCAAGAGACCGCTTCAGATGAAAACGAGGATGAAGGTGAAGAGGTAACTATGGATGACCTTAGATTAGCTAATGAACAAATTTGGTCTAAGTATTCTAAGTTAGTAAATAGATATACTAAAATCAAAGATGAGCTAACTAGTCTTCTAACCACACCTA
Source organism: Scilla litardierei (assembly GCA_030789695.1). NCBI lineage: Eukaryota > Viridiplantae > Streptophyta > Magnoliopsida > Asparagales > Asparagaceae > Scilla > Scilla litardierei. The sequence goes on from JAULAV010004495.1 coordinate 23,006, forward strand.
AACCTGTCATCACCAACAACGACACCGTTATTGAAGCCTTGAGAACTGAGATTGTAAATCTCAAATCTCAAATTGAGCATGTCAACATTGAGGATCCGGATGAACATGAGATAGCGGATTTGATTTCTCGAAACTCAACTTTGAGTACTGAGAATGAGAATCTCAAGTCACGTGTTTGTGAACTCACCACACAAGTGTCCACTATGGATGCTAAAATACTTTCTCTCACTGGGAAATATGAGTTCACATTAGGACGTGTTGAGAAATTCAACAAAGGGAAGGACCATTTGGTAATATTCTGAATGACTTACTCCCAGCCAATCATCGCATTGGGTTGGGATATAATAAGGAAAATTCATCCAAATCGTCCACCACCTTTGTACGGCCATCCTCCGGTACCTCAACTAGTGGAAGTAAACACCCCATGGGTAGTTCATCTTCCAATGTTACTTCCACTAAGTTCACATCCCCTTTTGGAAAGAAACCCACTTTGGGTGGACCTCCAAAGAAGGGTCATGCATTTATGTACACAAATAATATGCCATGTAGGAACACACCTCCTACTCCACATGTTCACACTTATGATGATTTTTATGCTCCACGTCCACGAGCACATGTACACCAAGTGAGATACACTCACGCACGTGTTTCCCCACATGCATATGCTCACCCCCATCACTATTACATGCATAATTATCATCATGCACCGTATCATATGTTGTCGCCAACATTTCATCATGTGCTGCATGCTTATCCACGTCATGCATACACTAGGCCACTTCCTCGCAGAACACATGCACCACACAGAAATCAACACAATGTGCATGTTCCCAATAGGAATAGGGCTCCCAAGACATTCTCTATTTGGGGCCCGAAGGACACTAGCATGTATGAGAAACAAGCTTATATAAACTCATATTTTATGAATGTTGTGCAAATGATGACTATATTGGGAAGTCTAAGTCCAATTGGACTTGGCTTCCAAAGGTCTAATCCTTTAGGACCCAATGACCTTAGGTACCATGATACAATGTCTTTATCTTCACGTACTCAAGAAAAAGAAAAGGAGCAGCAAATCTAAATCTAGCTCCAAGAACGGTTGGATACTTGATAGGGGGTGTTCAAAACACATGACGGGTAAAGCTCTGTCGCTTTCCAAAGTGGTACCCATTGAAAATGGAAACCGAGTGGTCTTTGGAGGCAACAAAAGTGGAACCATCATAGGTGTTGGGAAAGTTGGTAACCCCTCTAAATCTCTTATAAGTGATGTTTACCGTGTTAAAGGCTTAAATCACAATCTAATCTCAATAAGTCAACTTTGTGACGAGGGTTACAAAGTTAGCTTTGAGAAAGGAATGTGCCATATTTTAAGAACTGATAATAATAATGTGTTGTTCTCTAGCATACGCCATAAGAATTTATATATCTTAGATATTCCAAATTCCCATGAACAATGTCTTCTTGCCAACACAAGTGAGCAACACTTATGGCATAGACGTTTTGGTCATGCGAATTTTGGAACACTTTTCAAACTATCCAAGCTAGATTCTATAAAAGGATTCCCTAAGCTTTCTTTTAATAAGAAAAGCTTTTATGACTCGTGTCAACGAGGCAAACTTCCAAAATTGTCATCCAAACCTAAGAAAAGCATATCCTCTAAACGGCCTCTAGAGCTTTTACATCTAGATCTTTTTGGGCCAACTGGAGTTGCTTCATTAGGGAATGCCCGATATGGACTTGTCATCGTTGATGACTTTTCTAGATTTACTTGGGTATTTACTTTAGTCAATAAAAATGATGCTTTTGAAAACTTCACAGTATTTGTTAAGAAAGTATAAAATCTCATTGGAACCACCATTGTTACTATTCGTAGTAACCATGGAGGTGAATTTGAGAACGAGTCTTTCTCAAACTTCTGTGATGAGGCTGATATTACTCACACCTTTTCTTTTCCTCGCGCACCCCCTCAAAATGGTGTTGTTGAGAGAAAGAATAGGA
>JAULAV010004496.1:0-15095 GCA_030789695.1 Scilla litardierei
GCTGGTGGGAAGTGGAGGGCAGCAGCAGCGAAAGAAGTGTGCAAAGGTGGCAACGAGGCGGCCAGAGAGGTCAGTGGCACAGAAGTGTGGACAGACGCCACGACACTCTCGGAAAATACAGCGGGGGTGGAGACAGAGGTAACTACCGCTGGGGCGGAACTGTGTGTACCAAAAGGCGCAACCCCAGCGGAGATCATGCTAGCCATGGTCTCCACGACCGTGACAAACGAGGGCTCCCCACTCTCGAAAAAGGTCGGCGGGCGCTCGGGAAGAGCGGAGCAAAGAGGCTCAACGGACAGAGGGCCAGAGGTGGCAGTGGGAGTGGTGGGGACAGCCTTGGAAGTGGTGACAGTGGTGGAAGTGGGCTCGGCAAAAGTACTCTCGACACCGACAGCGGTGTCAGGAGCAGCGGAAACATCTGGTATGGGCTGAGGGGCCACTGGGTCAACAGGGTCGGCGGCAGGCTCGGCAGGGTGTGCAGCAGGGGGCAGCGTGGGCAGCGTGGGCAGCGTGGGCAGCGTGGGCCTGCTCGGCCTCCTCGGCCTCGAGCACGTAGGCGGTGGGGATGAGAACATCCATCGCCGGGAGCCAGTCGACGTGGGCTGGTGCAATCTGAGTCCGAGCAGGGCTCGGGAGAATCATGTAGTCGGCACCGTAAGGGCCGTGCAACCAGACCCAGTGACGCTCACCATGCAGACGAAGCATCTTCATCCGGGCCATAACGTCTATCGACAGAGAAGTGGGGCCCGGGACGCGTCGCAGGTCGTCAGGTAGGTCCTCGCCGGTCATCATGGTAAGCAGGGTGATCAGACCGCCGCAGCATATCGGTGAGCGAGCGCCCACCGATACAATGATGCGGTCTAAAAACCAAGCCGCAATGTCGATCACGACGGCGGGGACAAGCTCGTATCCATCCCTAGATAGAGCTCTGGGACGTGTCATCGCATAGAGCATGTAGAGCTCTGGCGTAGACATCGTGCCCGGCTCATATCTGGCCAAAAAGGTGGTCGCCATGAGGCGCTGGGCAATGCGTAGGCAGGGGTGGACAATGGCCGAGGCCTTGGCCCTACTAGGGTCAAAGGCGGCGTGGTGGCCTGTAATCCGGGCCCAGAAGGCACTGGCATCGAAGGAAGGTGGGGGGATATGGGTGGGGCCGTAACCGCGATCGGCTCCGGGGACGGCGGGCCATGAGAAGAATGCTCTCATCATATCGAGAGTGACCTGGCACTCTCGATCCATGAACCGGAATGAGCATCCCTCATCGGTCCGGGCGATCGAACTCAAAACCTCAAGTGTCGGGCGGGTAAAAGTATCCGCCGACACCTGCAGAAAATCTCGCCAGCCCACGTTGTCGTACAACGTGAGCAGCCCCTCTAGTACCCCCAGGCGTCCTAGGTCAGCGAGGTGTGCAAACCTGGAGGGTACGATCGAGCGCTGGGAGATACGCTCGAAGACGGCGCGGTGTGCGTCGTCTCGGAACGTAATCCCGAGCGGGCCCGACCAGTGGAGCCGGTGGTGGTGGCTGTGGGTCGGCAGGGAGAGGCTGTGCGGGCTGTGGGTGCACTGCAGGCTGTGCGGGGTGTGTGGGGCCTGCAGGCTGTGCTGGTTGTGCGGGGTGTGTGGGGGACGGTGGAGGAGAGTCCTCCAACTCGTGGGAGGGGCCGGCATCATCCGACCGCTTCCGCTTGGCGGAAGCTCTCTTCGACCGCGGCCGTGTCCGGGGCGGCATATCGGCCCCGAGCGCGCGCCGAAAAACGTGAAAAGTGTGGCGTGTGCAAAAAGAATGGAAAGAGTATACCCAAACACGCCGCGAGTGCTAATCAGTGGAAGCGTGCGAAGTCCGTGCCTCCACGAAGTCCAAAGCAGCCCGTAGAAGCTCCCCTGAGCTCCCCTAAGCTCTAAAAAGCAACCTGCGCATGAAAAAGCGATATCAGCGAGTAATAATCAAAATGTATGGAGCAATAGGGGTATAATGGATAGATATAGGAATTGATTTGGGTTAGGGGGGTGTTTAGCACATGGATCCTCAAGAAATACACGAAAAGAGGAGAAAACGGCGAAAACAGCGGTACCGGAGGTGATCGGACGGTCGGCCGCCGGCGGCGACTCGGGCGAGGCGTCGGCGGTGCTCGGTCGGTGGTGGCGGGCCGAGCGACAGCGGGGCGGCGCTGGTCGGGGCGAGCGAGGGGTCGGGCGAAGCGATCGGGCGAGGGAAGCTGAAGGGGCGTGGGCGGTTTGGGGTTATGCGATTTCGAAAACTGTGCCCCCCCTCGCCCCTTATATATAAAAAAGTTACGACTCGGCCGAGTGACGTAGTCACTCGGCCGAGCGAGGCCAATGAAAATTTCCTCCCCGCTATCGCTTCGACTGAGTGGCTTTGCCAGCCTCGGCCGAGTGGAGTAAGTCCATTCGGCCGAGTGACTCAAGCTACTCGGCATGACTCGCCCTAGGAGGGTATCAGTTTCACTCGGCCGAGTGAATATATATACTCGGCCGAGTAGCAGTTATATCGAAATCAAGAAAATAAACAGAGAGTTGGGTACAGCAGACTTCCCTCGTTCGTGAGCGGCTCGGCCGGACGAACTTGTGTACTCGGCCGAGTGACTAGTATACTCGGCCGAGTGAGCCTTGTGTTCTGCTGTTTGTCTTCGTTTTGGCTCTAAACTCCGTCTTTCTTCCTCCAATCGATTTCATCTTCCTCCTAAGTGTCGAGCGCCTTCTTGGGGCGCTCCTCGTCGACTCGTTCATCCTCCTTATGATGGATCTACCTATCTCCTCTCCTGTCAAGAAAAATAGGACCCGTTATCACAAAATTTTTGGGCGAACGACTCAAAACACCAAAAGTTTCTAAAACGAAATCAAAGAAAAAGTAAAAATAAAGCAAAAACCGTCGGGTTGCCTCCCGAAAAGCGCTCGTTTAAGGTCGTGAGCTCCACCCCCTATAATTTTCAATCAATGCGGGATGTTTGGTGCATATGAGATGCACCCATCAAACTTTCCGGGGAGCGCGCTTGGATTTGGATGTGGCGGCGGCGCGTTCTCCCTCGGTGGTCTCCTATCTCGAATAGTGTTGGGGGGAGGCTCCCCCAAGCTAGCATTTGCTTCGGTCAACGGCTTTGCCGGTGGTGCCGATTTCCATGCCGGCGGAGCTTTCTTTGGAGACTTTAATTTTGAGAGCTTGCAGAGCTCTCGAATCCTTGCGACATCATCGTCGCCTTCATCTTCTTCAGCGGAGAAGTCGGGGGAATCATCTTTATTCTCTTCATGGCCTAAATCCGGGCCTTCTTCAAATTCTTCATCAAAAAGGGCGCCAATTGAGTGAGGAATCGCCTCCTCTATCACCTCATCAAGGAGGTCCATGTAGTCAAGTTCCTCTTGATAAGGCATATGCTTCATAGCCTTAGGAATGTGGAGCTCCACCTCGATGTTTCCGACGTTTAAGGTTAAGGTACCTTCGCGCACGTCGACGATGACTCCGGCGGTGGCGAGGAACGGGCGTCCAAGTATCAACGAGGTGTCTCCCTCCTCCTTAACGTCCATGATCACAAAGTCACATGGCAAGCATATTCCACCCGGGACTTGTAGCGGTATGTCTTCGGCGATCCCCACCGGCCTTGTTATCCGTCCATCGGCTAATTGAATGCGCATGTCGGTGGGTTTCAACTTTGTCCCGGTGTTTAGCTTTAAGAACATGGAGAGGGGCATGAGGCTCACACTAGCCCCAAGATTTACCGACGCCTTTTGAAGAGGAACGCCGCCCAAGGTGCAAGGAATCCGAAAACTCCCCGGATCTTTGAATTTTGCCGGCTCCTTCTCTCTCTTGGTGAACCAAGAGCCCTCCTCGGCTAGCATGATCTTCTCCTTCCTTTTCCTCCCCGAAATCAAGTCCTTCAAAAATTTAGCATACGTGGGGATCTCGACGATGGCGTCAAGGAAGGGGATGTTAAGGCTAACTCCTCTTAGGTACTCGAGAAATTTCGCTAGCCTTTTCTCCATTTTCGCTCTAGCGAGCCTTTGGGGGAATGGGACCGGTGGCATGAAGCGCCTTTCCTCAATTAATTGCTCCGCCCTAGATTTCTCCTTGTCTTGTGGCTCCTTCTCCTTTTCAACTTCAACTATCGGCTCAATCGGCTCCAAGCTTTCCTCCACGGCCTCCTCGGTAGGGATCATAGCGGGGGTGGTGTCCTTCCCGCCTCTAGTAGTAACGGCGACTACGGCGTTGATGTGGCCGGTGTTGCCCCGTGGGTTTTGCTCCGGTTGCGCCGGCAATCGTTGAGTGTTCCGATTGAGCAACGCTAATTGCTCTGATATTTGAGCCACTACGGTATTAAGAGAGTCTTGCCCCGCCTTCAAAGTAGCATTCACCTTATTTTGCTCGACCATGAACGCCTCCACTCTAGTTTCGAAATCGGACCGTTGTGGAGCTTGAGGAGGGTTTTGATTTTGATTCCTCCACCCTTGGTTGTAACCGGGTGGCCTATAAGGTGGAACTTGTTGCTTCGGTTGAAAGTTTTGTTGAGTAGGCCCCATCGGTGGATAGTTTTGTTGTTGGGGTGGTGGTGGTCGAGCTTGTTGAGGTAGTGGTTGTGGCGGGTTCAAAGCTCCTTCATTGTTGGCATAGGAGAATCCGGGATGATTTCTTGCGGCCGGATGGGACCAATACCATTGGTTCCCCGCAACGTATTGTACTTGCTCCAAGGATCCTTCTCCTTGCTCTCCTCCCGAGTACATGGCTTGAGATTGGTCTTGCCAATCACACATTTGGTTGGTTGGAGCGGAGGTGGAAGGGCTTCCTTGGGGCTCCGTGATGAACTTCTCCAATCTCTCCACCACCTTGTGGAGAGAATCAAATTTGCTCGTGAGCTCCGCTACGGCCTTCGCCTCGTAGATGCTAGTTGGCTTTAAGGAGGACGTGGAGTGTCCTCGCTCATCGCCCCATTGTTGGTTATTTGAGGCCATCTCCTCAATTAGGGCCGTAGCTTCTTCGGGAGTCTTTGACAAGATTGCACCATTCTCCACCGCATCAATAATTTGTTTGGTCCCCGGTTGGAGACCGTTGTAGAAGCTATGAACTAGCTCCCAATCTTCTATACTGTGGTGCGGGCATTGATGCTGCAAGTCCTTAAAACGCTCCCAAGCTTCATAGAGCGTCTCCTGTGGTCCTTGCTTGAAGGACATGAGAGCGCTCCGGATCTTCACCGTCTTGGATGGTGGATAGAATTTGTCAATAAATGCACCCGCCAACTCGTCCCAAGTGGTGAAGACTCCGTCCGCCTGCGTCCTCAACCAATAGAGTGCCTTGTCCATAAGCGTGAAGGGGAAGAGACGCAGTCTGATAGCATCGATGGAGACTCCCGGCATCTGGAATGTGGCGCACTTTGACAAGAATAATTGGATGTGGTAGTGGGGGTTCTCATGGGCGTTCCCATGAAATGGGTCTTGTTGCATCAAAACCACCAATCCAGTTTTCAGCTCGAAGTTCTTGTCAGCCGCCAACTGCGGCACGGCAATGGACGAGGTAGTAGAAGAGGTCTTAGGCCGAAGCCTATCGCGAATAGAAATTATCCTCGCCATCCTTGTCGCCAATTCTTCAGGAGTTTCCGGGTTGGTCATATACCTCCCTTCCGGATCTTGTCTTCTTTTCGCTCTAAGTCTCCGCGCGGTACGTTCGATATCGGGATCAAATAATAAAGCTTCAGGGTCCGCCGTAGATCTCGTGTACATGCACAGGGGAAACAGAGTTTCAAAGAAATGATTAGCACCGTGGAAGGGTTAGGTAAGAAGTAAGAAATAAAAATAATGATAATAGTAATAAAAAAAAGAATAGCTAGGGTGAGAAAGAATCAAACGCAATCGCCTCCCCGGTAACGGCGCCAAAAACTTGATCGCTCCGGATATACACCCAAAGAACGGTTGTAGTTTTACCGCAAGTGCACAGTGTAGCAGCGAGCGGGTATCGAACACAGGGAGGACGAATGACTGTGCTTGCTCCGAATCAACCTGGCTATTTGAGAACAGAGAAAATTGCCTTGGGCAATCCTGTCACAATCGTCAGACAAATGTGCGAAATATCAAATCAAATAAAGAACGTCTAGGGAATGGGGAATTCCCGCTACTCACCGTACTTCATAAATGTGGTTCGTCGGTATCAAAATTGCTAGAAAGAGAATTCGGATGAACTAGTTGCAACTGAATGTAGAACCAAGTTCACGCTCTCGCGCTGTTGCCGGTCTATAGCTATCCTAGGTTTGGGTCCAATCTCTTGCAAACCCTAGCCTAGGGAAGCTAGCATTAGGATCAACATCATCGTCCAATTGCGCACCGAGCCCAATCTCTTGCAAACTCGGTCCACAATCTAAATTAGGATAGTTCCTACCCGTCCAATCTCTTGCAAACGGGTATTGGCATGGAATTGCAATCGAAAATCCTGGTATCGGTCCAATCTCTTGCAAACCGATACTTCGAAAATCCGACTCCAACCCAATTCGGATTTCTAGGGCTTCCTATCAAATTGGGATCCAATCTCGTGCAAATCCCAATTGATATGAATTCCTAGCTATCCGTAGTAAATCGATCCCGATCTAATCCCTAATAGCAATTCTAGCTCAATTTCTACCAATTCATCACAAATAGGAAATAGGGCTTGTAGGGTTCATCCCCACGCCCCAAGACGTGGAGACTACTCACAAATCATAGCAATAGCACAAAAATAATCAATGAAATAAACAATAGAATTCATCACAAATATTGAGATAAACAATAAAAATAGAATTTTTAGGGAAGAGAGATGCAAACCAATGGAGTTCTTCAATTTAATCCAACAAAAATCCAAGTTTTTCCTCTTCTCCAATCACAATAATAAAGCTAAAAAAGTAATCTAAAAAGCTGCAAAAAATCTAAGAGATGGCTCTCAAAACTAGGGTAAAAACAGGGCTTAAATAGCCCCAATAATCTTCCAAAAATCGTGACAAAAATACCCCTGCACAGCCTGTTTTCCGCAGTTTTCGCTACAGGCAGCGCATCGCACTCGGCCGAGTGACAAAAGTCGCTCGGCCGAGTGAAAACCCTGCAATTTTCCAGAAAGTCGGGGCTTTCAGGGGTCTTCAGTTCGGAGGCGGCTCGGCCGAGTGAGTTGTCGTCACTCGGCCGATGACTTCACTGCACTCGGGCGGACGGGATTCTCCACTCGGCCGAGTGGGTCTTCTGAAGTTCAGGCAGCCGAAAAACAGAAACTTCGATGTTTTGGAAGGGCTTCGTCTGGGCGCCACTCGGGCGGACGTGGTATCGTCACTCGGCCGAGTGGGTCTTCTGTGCTCGGCCGAGTGCACAGGTAACTCGTGTCTGAAATGGTCGGCCGAGCAATGTCTCGCTGGTCGGCCGAGTGGCTCCTCCACTCGGCCGAGTGGGACACAAAGAATGCCCAATCTGCTTGTTTTGGCCTCCTCGTCGCTCCTGCGACGTCCATTCTTCTTCCGCTCCTCTCCAACAGCAAAATACCCCTCGGGGAGGTCGTTGGTGACCGTCTAGAGTAAGCGCATCTCGGGATCACTCCAAATCACACCAAATCACCTGAAATGCGACAAAAACAACAAATCGTGAAAAGCATCGCAATATCGTCGATGTATCGTGAAAAACATGATTTGGGCGATCCAAATGGCATGCAAACATGCGGAAAAAAGGGTGTAAAATAAGGAGTGATCACCTGTCACCCTATAGCTCATGCACAGCTCATTGAACCCACGACCTACCACACAAAACCCCCCGATCACCTGCTCTTCCACCTCCCAACTGCCGATGCAACCTCCCCTCCTTCCCCTTTGCAGGCAGACCTTTCCCCTCTCTCCCCTTGCCGAAAAACTACCCATCTGCTGCAAAAACCCCTGGCCGAAGCCCTCCAAACAGCAGACCTGTCGCAACACAGCCTAGGCCCCAAGCTCCCCTTGGTCGTGCCCCCGCACCGTTGCCGAGACCCCCTTGCTCGCTGTCGCCGTGCATGTAACCCAACAGCAGGCCAAAATCTTCCTTGCTCGCTGACATTCATACATCGTGCTACCATTTTCTCTAGTTGTCGTCGTACCTCGCTCGCTACCGGATCCAACCCCTGACGTCGCTACCCGACGTCAGTGTAGCTCTCGCGTCGTGTTGAGGTATATCTCGATCTGTAGGAAACCCAAACACCACATGTTTAAACAAGATAAAAATCGGTATTTTCATTGCTCGGTTAAATAACTAATTGAGGTTAATAATACGGGACTGTAGGTTGGATGTTGACTTGAGCACATCGGGAGATTTGGACCATCGTTGAACCGAGGTCATGGACATTGTATCAGGCAAGTGAAACTTGCTCAGATTATTGTTAACGCCATGTTTAGGCTATTTTGTGAATTTGTGTAAAAGATACTATGCGGTGAAATGATAGTCGCGTAGACGCCATACTTGATCTAGCATCACAACGAAGCTAGATCCGACACCATATTTGATCTAGCTTGACAACGAATCTAGATTCGACACCTTGCCATGTCATTGCATGCATATCACATGTCATGTTTATTTTGATATAACTGTATGCAATTCAATATCTGCTCTTGTTACGAGGTGGAACTCGCGTACAATGAATTTGTATTATGGGGAACCAAGGGCACGGTGGTTATATGGAAATGGGGGGTTAGGTAGGCTGTTTTACAAGTGATTAGTGGGATGAAGAGGTTGGATCCGTTGCCGGTGGAGCTCACGGGATCGTATCTCGTCGAACGCAGCTGAGGAAGGTCGGACGGCGGGAGGCTGACGCTGACTTTGGTCAAGGGGCGAGCTCTCCTGCAGCATGAACAACTCGTCAGAAGGGCGGGGTTGGGGTTCAACCCTTAGCCCCTCCGATGCCTAAGTCATTAAAAGGGCTTAAAAGGGGGGCTAGTCACGCCGGCCGGACTAACGGTGTGTCCGCCTCGCGTGACGAGCTATAGGTGGGAGAGCAAAGATAGGGAGGACCTTTGCTCTCGTGTGTAAATAATAGAAGATGAGAGAATTTTCCAACCCCCTCTCCGTAAGAGGAGAGGAGGTATTTATACCTGACGGGTGATGACTAGGCGTGCTGAGCTGGCTCGGGTGTCGGCGGAAACTTCGGACGAGGACGTTGGGAACAGGAGTTCCTGATCCGCCTGTCAGGCGGCGCAACGGCCGAGGGGTGCTTTTGTCGGGATGTCAGGGCCGAAAGCACTAACCGTCGGATAGGTCAGCCGCCTGGGGGTGCTTTGTCAGGCGGTCGGGTGACGTATGTGTCAGTCGTGTCCTTATCCTAGGCTGTTTGTCGTTAGTGACGAACTAAAGGTCAGGCGGTGTCACTCTAAGCGCCGCGGTTCGCGGGAATCGGGCGGGCCGTTCCGATCGGGGGTTGTCCGGCCGGTACGGGAGGATACGTCCGCGCCCGTCAGTAGGCCTGGCCTAGCCACCCAAGCGTCCCCAAGAGCGCTACCCCGGTGGGTCGGGTGGCTGCGGTTGTTCGCCTCGGCCGACTGCGATTGTTCGCTTCGGCCGGTTTGGGGAACGCTGCAAGGCACGCCTAACTCCATGATGCCCCGGATCTTCGGGGCGGCGGCCCTTTTGTGAAGTGGTGAGTTAACTGGGTATGTTAGCGGATCCGGGCGGGAGTCGGGCTCCTACGATCTTTAGGTCGTAACAATTGCCCCCGGCCTTCGAGTCTGAGGCGGTAGCCCGGCTCGGCTCGGAGGGAGAACCATATCCAACGCTCCGGACCATCGATATGGGCCTTGGGAACCACCGGGTAGTGATGGCGGCGGCTTCGGAACTCCCGCCTTAGTGGCCATTATTATGATTTGAAAGGGGGGGTAGAGGAAATCGAAGCGTCTCCGCGATTGATTTTGCGACACGTGGATGAGGTGACCTTTACGCCAGTCGAGGCGACGGGGGCGTCTCGATGGGCGCCGCGTGGCGAAAGTTTGACGGCCGAGATGGCCCTGGGGCCACCTTTACTGCTAAAAGGGTCTGGGGAGGCGGCCGGCGGGAATTTTTGTCTTTCTCCGATTCTCCTCCGGCGCTCGATTTTTCTGTTTGGAGCTTGCTGGCTAATCTGTTCCTTCCGTCACCGGTCATCTTCTTCCGACCGCCTTCCAGGTTCGAGGGAGCAACAGGTAACAACAATTAATTTCCTTCCTTTCCGATCAATGGCTTCTCGATTCGAGATTGGAGGAAGTAGCCGGGTGGGGGAGGAAGAGTTGGCGTGCGAGGGGGCGTCGCAGCCGGGGGTGCGGCGGCCCAGGGAAAGACGGTCATGGCGATCCGTTGTACCGAGAGACATTGAGTCCCCCCGACGTAGGTTGGATAGGATCAACATCAGGGAGATTCGCGCGCGGTTTGTGCGACAACCCTATGAGGTGCGGGTTCCCGGGCCGGAGGAAGCGGTGAGTTCACCGGGGGATAACGAGGTCGGGGTCTATGTCCGGTCCTTTGAGTTGGGGCTCCGCTTTCCGATCCACCCGTATTTGTTTCACTTGTTGAATTTCCTGGAGCTACCGATATTCGCCTTAGCGCCCCGTTCTTGGGGCTTGTTAGTGGGGTTTGTCGTCTTGTGCCTTGCTTGCTCCTTGAGTCCTTCCTTGGCGTTGTTCCAGCATTTTTTCGTGGTTCGGAAGTGGGGGATGTATCATCGCGTTTGCGCCAGGAGGGGGCGGGAACTCATCCTCGAGGTGCCTGACGATGTCGGCGATTGGATGAGGGAGTTCGTCTTCGTGACGGTGCCAAGTGACGTGGCGCTGATGTCGAATTGGGGGGCGCGGAATCCCTTTGTAAATGAATGGATGGAGCTGACCGAGGAGGATATTGCCAAGGCTCAGATTTTGAGGGAGCTGCCCGAGGCGTGCCGTCATTGGGCGAGCCTAACGTTGGGTAGTCGGCTCGCCCAGGACTTTTGGACCCTAGGTATCTTTGAAGTTTTGTAAACTCTGGGCTAGGCTCGCCCTGATTGTCCCTTTTGTCCTTTTGCAGGCGAAGACGCGATGAGGGAGCCGGAGGGGGTGTCAGGTTCGGCCGGGGCCCCGATCTCGGAGGATTCTGATCCCCGCGGGAAAGGCAAGGGGGTGGCTAGCGAGGCCGGATCCTGGGAACGTGGGGGCGGGGCTCCCCGTGGGGAGAGGTCGCACCTGGGACGGGGGGCAGCCGGGCAAGGTATCTCTGCCGGTGGGCCCACCGAGGATCTTCGTGCTGACGCGGCCGTGCGGGGGGCCGGACCCTCCGTCCCTCCGCGGGTTCCGGCGAGGGCCGCGCCTCGCCGAGCGCCCGTGGCTCAAGGGTGGCCGTACGGGATCCCTTCGTGGGAAATGGGGGTGTCGTCGAGTCCCGCTTGCGAGAGTGCCCTTATTCGTTTTAAGAGGGCCCGAGAAGAGGTCGAGGCATACCCCGATGACCGGCTCCACAAGTTCCCTTTCTGAGTCGGCTGCAACGAATCGGTATTCGAGGACGCCGGAGTGGCGGCGCGCCTCGCTGAGTATTGCGTGTTACCGCATGATCGTGAGTCTTTGACTCGGGTGGGGGCGGAATGGTTGGGCGGCTCGGCCATATGGCACGTCGTGCAGGTACGCCGGCTTTCTTTCTCCGCCCGCAGACTTTATTTGTTCGTGTCTCGTTGATTCGAGGTTCATGCAGATGATCGCCAACGTGTTAGCCCTGCGGGGCCGTAAGTCTGCGGCCGTCACCCGGGCGTCACTGGACGTGGCGAAGGCGAACCTTGACGAGGTCAAGGCGAAGCTGAAGGACACGGAGGCGGAGTTGGAGAGGGTCAGGGCGGCCTACGGGGTGGAGAAGGGGCGGGCTGCGTACTTCGATTCGTCCAAAGCCCTGGTCGAGAAGCAGCTCCAAGAAGTAACGCGGGAGAGGGATGATATCCGGTCCAAGCGTAACTTGGAAGTTGCTAGCAAGGAATCGGTGATCGGATTACAGAGGCGGCAAATAGAGGACCTGGAGGTCGCCCTAAAGACCGAGAAGAGGGAGAGGGGTCTAGCGGTGCAGCGATTGGAGGAGAAACGGGACGCTGAGGGCAAACAGATCGAAGCCGCTATCCGTCGCTATCATGACGAGCATGTTGTGCCGATGCTGCAAGAAGCTAAGGAGGCTGCGATTCGGCAGGTGGTTAAAGATATGCGAGATCGGTCGGTTGAGGGGCGGCGCCGCTAGAATCGTGGGTTCGGGGAGGGCCGTACATTCGTGTGAGAGGGTTATAAACAATGTGCTGTTGTAGTGTGTGGAAAGTCCAATGTATGGTATGGTTTCTGGGTAAATACATTGTTATTGTCTTGTGTCGAAATGTATTCCAACTTGGTTTGCTCGTAGAATGTCCGCTCTGTGAGGGACGACGTAAATGCCCCCAACTTCGCTCTGCCGAAGTCTTCGGGAGAGGGGAGTTGAGAGTAGTCGTGTTATCCGGTGGTCGTGATGCTCCGATGCCCAGTGCGGACCCTTATTGGTGAGGGGGAGACGATCGTGTTTTTGTCATACTGCCGGAGCTCGGACTAAATCATGGATCGTGTTCCGCCTTTTTGTATGGCCGCCCTGTCGGGGGTCGGACTCCATCTGGGATCTAGCCTCGCCTACGTGTTGTGACCGGACTTGATCATGGGCCGAGCGCCGGCGCCTTGTGGTGGCCGCCCCGACGGGGGCCGGACTCAACCATGAGCGAGCGCCGCCTCCCTGCGGTGGCCGCCCTGACGGAGGCTGGACTCGACCATGGATCGAGAGGAGCATGGACTGATTTCAAATTGGGGTAATCGTTCCGCCTGGATTTTGGCGGGAATTTATGGCGGTCGCATGACTTTACGTCAGCCTGGCGATTCGATGGCGGGCGGGAATCGAGGCGGCCCGACCACTGAAGTGTTGACGCGTGGCGGAATTGACGGTTTTGACAGTACGCGAAGCGTCAGAACACGTGGGTGGTGGACAGGGCCCGGATCGGTGACGCGTGCATTGGGTTTGACGGTCGCGATGTTTTGTGAAGTCGCTTTAAAGAGATCGTGAGGAGGGGGAGGGGAGCAAAGCTGATTGTTGGGCGAAAATTTTTTTTTGACAAGCAGCTAGGGCTCGTAGGAGGTGTCCGTGACCTTGCCAGAGTCGCCCTCGTGGGAGCGGTCAGCGGGGTAGCGTAATCGCCCGAGTCGTCAGCACCCGTTAGGTAAGACGCTCGTTTTAGAAATGTCTTCTTCCATGTCTCCGTCTCAGAGTCAGGGTTCGGGGGTAGGTGCGGAAGGAAGCTCCGCCGCGGAGATGGGAGGGGTGCCCGTCGAGATTGCGGGCGTCAAGTCGGAGCTGAAGAAACCCGTTGCGGAGATCTTCACGATGTACGTCAGGCCGTCGTATTCGGTTCGTGAACCGGAGCCGCAAGAAAGGGTGTGTTTTGCGGGTGATCGGGAGGTGGGAGTATACGTATCTTCCTTTGAGCAAGGTTTGCGCTTCCCCCCCATCCGTTCTTGCTGGAAGTGTTGAACTTCCTGGAACTGCCCCTCTATCGTCTGATGCCCAATGCCATCAGTGCCATTGTGGGGTTCATAGTGCTGTGCGTGAGCAACCAGGTTTGTCCGTCTCTGACCTTATTTCGCCACTTCTTCTCGGTCAAGAGGTTGCGGTCATGCTACTATCTCTCCGCGAAGAGGACACATCCGCTCATTAGTGGTTTGCCTGGGAAAATTAAGTTTTAGCGCCAGCAGTATGTGTTTGTGGAGGTGCCGGAGGATGTGCTGATAAGGTCTGATTGGGCGGAGCTGAATCCCGAGGCAAGAGAGGTGGTGAAGTTGGGGGATGAGGAGGAAGTGGTGGCCCGGATTTTGATGGCCATACCAGCGGAGGGGCGAGACTATCGGATGCTCGCTCGGGCTGAGATGATAACGGCGTACATCTGGCCCGAAGGTATGAGAGATTTTGGTGTTCATGCTTCTGAGGTGCTTACGCTGAACTTTCTCTCTTTGGCAGGTGGCACAATGCGTCTGTCCCTCGAGGAAATGATGAGGCGGGCCTCGGAGCAGGCGGGGCGATCGTCGATAAGAGGCGGCCCCAAGAGGTCACGAGCGGAAGTTGGGGCGGGGAGCTCGACTGGGGTGTCAGCGCCCACAAAGAGGAGGAAGAGGCCGACGATATCGTCCGAGCCTGACGCGCCGGGGGGAACCGGTCTGACGGAAGGCGGGGCCGGGGAGGGGGGTGGCGAATCCCGTCATCGACTTGGAGGGCCGGGACGAAGGGTCGACAGGGGGTGGGGCGGAACCGCCCCGAACGAGGCCGCCTAGCCCAATGGCACCTGCAGGGGGGAGGGGGCGGAAGCTGGCGATCCGTCGCATAGGGCCGAGGCATCGAGTGGCCCGACAGGGTCCGGAGGATGGGACCCTTGGCCTTATGGTTGTCCCGTGTTCGGTCTTGAGAGGGCGCCAACCGACCCCTGCTGTGGGGCCGCCTTGGCTAAGTTTAAGGCCAAGAGGACCGATGTCGAGGGCTATCCCGACGGCGCGCTTCATCGGGCGCCGTACAAAGTGGCGAGTGACGAGTCCGTGTTTGAGGATGGAGGTGTGGCGGTGAGGTTGGCGGAGAACATTTTCCTGCCCCGCGATAGGGTAGCGCTGGAAGCGGTGGAGCCGGAGGGTCTGTGCGGGACCGCGGTGATGCATGGCGTCCAGGTATGTTCTGTAAGGTGGGCGACGTTTTTTAGTCGATTTTATAGAATGCCCTAAATGGGTTTACTTTTGGGCGCTCCTTTACGCATATCCTCAACATGATGCTCGGGATGATGCTGTAGGGGAATTGACGGTCCCTTAGGGCACAAAAACTCTAGTCCCGTCCTAAGTCGGACGGAACATAGACACAAAAATCATTTGCAGCGGAAGAAAAACCTATGTTAACTAATTAACATGCAGTTAAAACCAATTTTTTAACTTAGCCCTAAGGTCCAAGACCCTATGCCAAGATCTATGCCGACTTGGGATGGATCTGACCATCCCAAGAAGGATCTAACCTACTGCGATTAAACTAAACTAATGCTAATAAAATACTTTAACCACATACCCGGAATCTCAGCCCTGGAGCAGGCGAGATGTTCCGCGCCGTCTTCC
>JAULAV010004500.1:0-25002 GCA_030789695.1 Scilla litardierei
TGTACAAGACCTGCAATGATGGGGTGATACGAAGATGCATTCCCGAAACAGAAGCTACCTCCATAATTTCTCATTGCCATGATCAACAGTGTGGAGCCCAAGCAAGTGCTAACAAGACCACGGTGAAGATTCTCCAGAGTGGATTCTACTGGCCGACTCTTTTCAAAGACACACACGCTTATGTCCAGGCTTGCGACAAATGCCAAAGGACGGGAAACATCTCCAAGAGGAACGAAATGCCTCAGCACTATATTTTGGAAGTCGAGATCTCCGATGTTTGGGGAGTCGACTTCATGGGGCCGTTTCCCTCGTCCTCAGGAAATCAGTACATATTAGTGGCCGTAGATTATGTGTCCAAGTGGGTAGAAGTGATAGCTAGCCCTACTAATGATTCCCGGGTGGTAGCCAAATTCTTTAAAAACAATATTTTCCCGAGATTCGTCATGCCTCGAGTCTTCATCAGCGACGGAGGGAGCCACTTCATAGAGAAGAAATTCGAAGCTCTCCTGAAGAAGTACAGGGTGCAGCACCGAATCGGGCATGCCTATCACCCGCAGACAAGTAGCCAAATGGAAGTTTCAAACAGAGAGATAAAGAGCATACTGGAGAAGACTGTGGCTAACTCTAGGAAGGACTTGTCATCGAAACTTTCAGACGCGATCTGGGCTTACAGGACTGCATTCAAGACTCCGATCGACACAACACCTTACCGACTTGTCTACGGGAAGGCATGTCATCTGCCTCTGGAATTGGAGCACAAGGCATTTTGGGCCGTCAAGAATCTGAATTTCGATGCCAAGGAGGTAGGAAACCACCGATAGCTACAACTGAGTGAGCTTGATGAGATCCGGCTCAACGCTTACGAAAATGCCAGAATCTACAAAGAGAAGTTGAAGTGATGGCACGATAAGCGCATTCTGAAGAAAGAATACAAAGAAGTAGACTTAGTCCTCCTATTCAACTCGAGACTGAGGCTTTTCCCGAAAACCTCAAGTCTAGGTGGTCGGGACCGTACCGAGTCACCAAGGTCTTCCCGCACGGAGCAATTGAGATAATGGGAAGAGATGAACTGTTCAAAGTCAATGGGCAGCGTTTAAAACATTATGCGATCAAAAAACCAGCAATCTCTCCAGTCGGAATCCCAGCGACCGATGACTCATCTACAAATCCTCCGGATCCGAATTGATCACAAAATGAGGAGTCGAGCTACCGACTATAACCAAGCGCTTCATGGGAGGCAACCCATGTTCTAAACTTATATCTTTTCTCTGTTAGGATTAGTCTACCAATTTTTAGTAAATAAATACTGCTATGGGAACTTTCGTTGGGGAACTTAGACAATTTTTGTATTCGTGCATGAAATCACCCCCACCCGATCGGTTCGTGTATCAACCGATCGGGTGAGCCGTATCTGAAGATGGCCATGTATCAGTGCATCAGTGAACCAATCAGGTGGAACAAGGCTGACCATGTGGAAGATCGGGTGACGCATCAGTAGTCTTGGGATATTTTGGAGTATGATCAACCGATCGGTTGAGCTGAAGCTGTGATCGGGTGACAAACCGGGTGAAAATTACAGTGTTCTCAGGAAAATTTGGGAAGCGGTCAATCGATCAGGTGAAATCTCACCCGATCGGTTCACCTGTAGCCGTCGACCAACAAGGAATTTTTGAAATTTACCCATCCGATCGGGTGAACCCTCATCCGATCGGTTGGCCTACCCCTTTATACATACCCCCCCTCACCCGACCTCATTCACCCGACTCCCAAATTTCTGTTCGCACGTTCTCTCTCTCCATCTTCCAAATTGATCTCCTCCATCAATCCCTCCCCCTAAGATTAATCCCCCACTTTATCCCATACTCCCCCGCCATCAATACACTTCCCATCGACCACATTCACCTGTAAATCATCCAAACCCTAACCCTAGCCCCCAATTTTCGAAATTTCATTTCTTGACGGATCAGCGAGCGACGGCACCCCAAATCACTCCCTCACGTGGGATCTTTCGGGAGCTTGGACTTGCATCATTGTTGAGTAACCTCTTTCCACTCATCATATTTCTTTCCTTTTATGCAATGTCTTGAATTTGTGTCTACCTGCTTCATCTGCTTTATCATCATCATAGACACCCTCCCCTACTTTATCATTCTTCCTCCACGTCATTACCATGTCTAGGAAGGGGAAAGAGACTGCTTCTTCTTCATGCAGACATCCCATACACGGTCCTTTTCCCCCATCATTCCTGAGCATTAACCCAACTTCTGAAGAGCAATCTGCACGTCTGCATGCCCTACTTCATCGCCCCATGCGACCTACCCTTTTCGCTGACGCCCCCACGCTCAAATCTCTTGGACTCTTTGGGGGCGTCAGCAACTTTTTAACTGCATTGGTTGCGATTTCCTTCTGCGCGCTCATGCTCACACACACTTGAATCTCACACTTGAATTCCTTAGTTCTCTCGAAGTGTCTGATTGGGGTTTCGATTTCCGCGCTTTCAATTACGATTTTTCGATGAATTTTGCCGAGCTTAACAATATGCTAAATTTCCCTCACCTCGATCGTCATGTTGAATGTTCAACTCACGATCGGTCTGATATCTTTTCTTACTTTTGAAATGATGGTGTTTGGCAACGGTTCACCCGGTATACCATTTTTCCATCGGGGGCACTTGTCTCCTACATCATACATCCATGTTACGCTTCGCCCATTGCCTCCTTGCCAACACCATCTTTTCCCATGTAGATGTTTCCACGGTGTCGCGGGATGAGATTTTCTTTCTTTACGCCATGTCCCACGACAGGTCCATGGGCATGTCCCATTGCCCATAAACACCGCCCATTGGATCATCCACGAGATTTTATCTATTAGCCGCGCAAATTCTGGATCTATCTGCTGTGGTGGGATGATCACTCTTATTGTCAGTTCTGTTTTGAGGCTGCCGCCCGATCTCCCAATTTTACCATGCCGTAGCCATATCGATCGTGACTACTTGATCGATATCGGTATGATTACTCCTTTCGGTGAGGAACATGCAGTCTACCTCTATAGTCCTGGCACTACTCCATTTGCCATCCTCTAAGCGAATCCCCATTCGCACTTCTCATTTACCGTGGGAGTTCTACCCGGATCCTTGGTATGCCACACTCATACATTGTTCACCCTTGGAACCTCCCGATTGGCACCCGTGTGTGGATTCACCCGGTGCCATCATTATCCACCAATAAATTTCGACCCACCAGTGATCCAGCCGGTTGCCCCTCCTTCTCCTGTCGGCACACCCTCTCCTTCGTCTTCACAAGATTCTTTCGTCCACTATTCCACACCCTCCTCACCATCTCCCTACCATTCTACAGACAGCAGCTCAGATTGACTTCCCCCTAGCATTTTTCTGCATCACATTGACCATATCATTTCGCTAGCATTGTCATGTTCAGCTTGGGGGAAATCTATTTTTGTGTGTGTTGTCGTGTGATGTCGTTGTGGTGTGCATGTTAATATATGTTCTTTCGATGTGTTCTTCACATTTTTGTGTCGGTGCGTATTCCCCCCATTTTCGTTGACCTCACGTATTCACTATTATTGCATTGAGGGCAATGCAAGTTTCAGCTTGTGGGAGTCCACTTTGTGCGTCAGTTGTTGTGTCTTTTTCATTGTTTTTGAGTCGTTTTCATCGTGTTTTTCTTTTTCTTCTCTTCTTTTTATTCTCCCTCTCCTAGAGATGACCCCATATGATGAATTGCCTCAAAACTACACACACACACACACCTAGCATGGCTACGATTATCACTTTCACTAACCCTAGGAAGCTGAGTCCTATTGCATTCATGCTTCGTGGGTTCACTTTGCTTTTATAAGAGTCGTGTGTCGTGACTAGCTAGTGGTGTGCTTCTACTTTAAGATTTTGATTTATATACATGTCCTTAGTTGACCCCTAGATTATCATGCTTCAATTTCGAATATGCGGTATTTGACTCTACTGTCTGCTTCTATATGCATGTTATATATATAATACGCTTCAATTCGCATGTGTTGGGACTCTACCAATAGGACTAGGATAACCCATTTAGCTTATGCTCTGATTTGCAAGAATAATTTTCTTTTGCCCAAGTATTTAGATTTCGATTTCTTTTTATTTTACTTGGTGCAAATCCCCTCGTCGTGTACCGTTCTCCCACTTGGGAGAGTACACAAATATATAGCCCAAAAAGCCAAAACCCCAAAAAGAAAAGAAAAGAGAAAAGAAAAAGAAAAGAAAAGAGAAAAGAAAAAGGAAAGAAAAGAGAAAAGAAAAAATGTTTATCCAAAAGCCCAAAAAAATACAAATACCCAAAACCCAAAAAATATTTCCGTGTGAATATTATTCCTCCACCGTGAATAAAGGGAAGGCGAGAATTTGCACCGAGTGTTCTACTCCACACCTTCTCAACCTCCTTCGTTTTTGAACACACTTGGCATAGAAACTTTCTAGCGATTATCTACGCTATAGTGTGGTGATTCTCTAGTTCCTAGCGGTCGATTCCCCGACGCATGATACACTTCTATTCTTATACTATTCTCATGCATGCTTGCGCTATTATTCGTTTCTATATTCGAATTGAATCGATATTTGGGTCATTCCATGGGTATGTGTATATGGAGCTTTATTGCACAATCTAGAAAGTGACACCGTCTGTTAGCACACGACCACACTCACTCGCACCTGACCGCGTGGGCCCACAATACTTGTATGCACTCATATTCCTTGGTTTAGTGATGTGTTTTATCGCGTGCTTGCTTGGTGTGGTGTGTTTGATTTTGTGGCTCTGACGGGTGATATAGGATTTTGTTTTCTTACTTTCTGTTCCTCTCTCTATTTTTCCCTCCGAGCTCCTACTCTCACTCGTCTTTCTCGAGGACGAGGAAGGGTTCAGCTTGGGGAGCGTTTATATTTTATATATTCACGCACGTCTTCTTCGTGATTTTTTGTTGTTTCATATCCGTTCTTTTGTGTTTTTTGTATCTTTTCACTTTCTCCGTGTTTTTATGTAAATGCAAGAGATTGCCAGCGTTGGGGACATATAAAGAAGATATCATGAGTCCCCAGAACAACGGGAGGAGTCACGCGCAATCCAAAGGGCTAAACATCGAAGAATACCAAGTTTCAGCCCTCAACCGATCGGGTGGACAGAGCCACCCGATCGGTTGATGCACACGTATCTGACCCGGACAGGAGCAGCAGAGAAGAGCAGCTCACCCGATCTGTTCGTCGATCGGGTGAAACCGACAGAGCTCTCTGTTTTTGGAGCTTAATTCCAACCGATCAGGTGACATCTCACCCGATCGGTTCATCTGTAGCCGAACTTCCCACTTAACGACCCGGTGATGCCAACCGCCCAGCTCAGCGTCCGGTTGATGCTTCTGAAGAACGAAAGCCAAAATCGACGATCAGCTCACCCGATCGGTTGATGCTTCAACCGATCAGGTGGCATGGTTTTCAATATATAGATCTAGGTTTTTCCCCAAACGAAGATCCCCACTGTTTTTCTGTCTTTTTGGGATTTGTGACGGGTGGAATTTTATTTTATCTTGTAAGTTTTTTGATTGCCTTGTAACTTTGATATTGTGTTAATACTATTGCTAGCTTCTCTTTTCTATTGCCTGATTATGATTTCAACAGTTGAATTTTGTTATGATGATATTTTCACCTTAATTTGTGAGTAGTTCCCCAATCTAGGGCATTGGTGGAAACCCCTTCGTGGGTTCTCCCTAGAATGACCATAGGAATAGGATTTCGATAAGGTTTAGGAATTTAGATGGTTACACGGGGCGTTTTATTGTCATTGACGAGAGAAAGACCACCTCTGACCTTCGGGCCAAGGGGAAATAAAACTGGCATTTGATCTCCTAACCACAACTCACGTCCTTAGCGTAGACATTGAATCCTAGCGCGTGGGAATGGCAGAATGAGATGTTGGGAGTAATCGTTGCGAGCTTAGTGCTCCCAGAGTCGGTCGGTGTTAATGGACATGGGAATTCCCACCGACCAAACCCGGATAGTCCTAGCGTATCATCCTGGGCACCGACCGGAATATCGGGCCCATGGGACGCATGTATCACTCTTAGAGGCAGCGTCTCACCACTAAACCCTAAAATCCAATCGTATTCTTATCCGTCGGTCGTAATAGAGAGTGCACATGATAGGGTGGAAACCAAAGTCCTAGGTTCCTTTTTATATATTACATCCTTCGTATTTCCAGTCGTGACAACCTACCGATCGTTCGGGCTCGCTCACCCATCTGGTGAACCGGTTCCTTCTTGACAACAAGCATAACACACGCCTCCCTGAGTTCGACCCCCAAGCCACACTACAACACCGTGCGCTTGCGGTTATAAATATTTAAATCTGGTATCCTCGATCTCTATTGCATATATTGCTAAATCTAAGGGACGTCAACAGCAAAGACAACAATGCATGTGCTGCTACAAATGAAAAAATTCACATTTCATAGACAACAAAAACACCAGAGTATATTAAACCCGAACAATCCATCGTTGGTGAAAGTTACAGCCGGACAAGAGCCAAAACTATATAAAAATCCAGCTTTTGTTGGGTTTGTGCTTCTACAACTGAAAAAATCACATTTCATAGATAACAAAGACCCCACGCTATATAAAAACCAAGAAATACATTGTTGTTGAAATATACAGCAGGCCAAGAGCAAAAACAAATTGACACAAGAAAAAAAATTTCATAGGGTTTCACTCTCTAGTTTTCCAACAATCCATCCCAACGTCCACACACACTCCAATTGCCCAATTTAGAGAACACAAAGAAACCAATGCAAGTGGTGCTACAAATGAAAAAAATCCCATTTTATAGACAACAAAGACCCCAGAGTATATAAAACCAATGAAATACATGTGCGCACACCAAAAACATCAAACTATAGCCAAAAGCTATAAAAACTTACATTTTCAATATTGGGGACATACATATAGGTTTTAAATAATTAGCCCTCAGATATTTTATTTTTTCCATTTCCCAATCTGGTTGCTTGGCAATAGTTCCTGCATTAGATACCCACACAAGCCAAGATTGCAGAATTCCATTACAAATCCATCTCAACCCATTTCCTTACAGACTAACCCCCTCACAAACTCCAAATCAATCATTTTATGAACTAACTTCAAACCAAACCATGCTACAGAAAGCCAAAAGCCAAAACTCAACTTCAACTCAAACAAGATACATAGGGCAAAGGGGAACATGCTAAAGAAAGCCAAAAGCCAAACCAACTTCAAAAAAACATGAAAATTTAAACTCCCCTTGTAATCATGATACAGAGTGCCAACAGCCACACCAAATCCAAAACTACACAATATACCAATGCATCTTTCAGGAAAGAAAAATATGAAGGAAAAATCCAGAGTCATGCATGTTGTAGGTGAGACAGCAAAGCAACCATAGAATACTGGCTTATCATGCTCCTTATTGCCAAAAGCCAAACCCAATGCAACACTTAAAAAAATCCAATTGGAATCATGCTCTTGAAAGCCAACATCCAACTCAACTGTAAAACAAAAACAAAGAAAAAAATCCAAGTGCATCCATGCTACAGACTGCCAACCGCCTCCCCATATCCACCACTGTTGCACCCCACATCCCATTATACTTGGGAGCAAGGACGCGAGTGGGTCTGCACGGGCTGGAGAAGTGAAACTCCAACCCAATAAGCGTCTGTGAGTAAACAGTAAGCAGGTCCTTGCATGCAACTCAGAACAAATATAGAATTTCATTATTATTACATTAATGTCTGGATTTACATGTACACAAATAAGGCCTAGAGCATGGCCCTTAGAAACAGAAACACGAAATGAATTTACACCTGAATAAAATTACAACAATTAATAAACTATATCAGAGCTGCGAAGGCATGCCGTTCTTCCACAGGGGTTCTCGTACTCCTGGTTAACTCAACTTCAGCTTCAAGGTGTGCTCCTCTGCAAAATCTGTTTAACACCTGACGTATATTTCACAAGATGGAAAACAAGGAAATATACGTCAGCGAGGTTTGATCGGCAAGATTTAAAATGTTAGTAGAAAAGACACTCGGCAAGGTTTTCAAAAACAGTTGCATGGCATTTTAAAACATGTATAATGACAATTTCAATTGCAGGGATTTGCGCTTGCATGGAAGTTCTAAAAAGGAAGTTACATGGCAGTTCTATACAAAAAGAAGTAACAGTTCTATTTAACATGTTCTATATATCCATTTCGATCTATTCAATAGTGTGTGCTAGTTCGTGACTAAGGTACACATCGTTAGACGGCTAGTTAGTGGATCTACCTTCTGGTGCCCTCGAGAGGTAGTCCGTTTACTATCGGCTAGTGTCCGAAAACCCAACCACACCCAAGTGTTCTTCTATTGTCTGTACCACGAGCCAGATACAGCCAACCGAGTCATCAGGAGTTATAGATCTGGCACGAGTCAGAGTATCCAAACAGGCCCTTTGGTCTATGATTTGCCAAACCGGCCGCATGTTCTATGATTTGCCAAACAGGCCGCATGTATATGATTTGTCTTCTGCAATTTACAAGGCACTTATTAATTAAGATGTCCCCACACACGCACACACATGTTTTGACTTCGTCAACTGACTTAATAAAACTATCCACACACACACACAGAGATTTTCATCTCATAAAACACAGAAGTAACCACATGGAGTTTGTTGTCACAACTAGATGGAACAATATTTAAAATGTGTAAAACGTACACTTGCATATCATAATATATCAGTTTAAACAATTAATGCGACAGTTATAAAATTTGTAAAAATGTACACTTGCCTGATTGACGTGGTTTGGGTGTCCAAGTGATAGAAACGAAGCATAATTATCTGCGTCATGGATTCCATATTAGGCTAATAATTCTTAATTATCTAAAATAATTCTAACTTATCAAGGTGTTATACTGTTTCTAATAGCATATTATTGTTCACCTATTAAAGTTACTGTTCATATCTTGTCTAAATTGCCACATCGTAGTACTGTCATCCCTTATATGTTTTAATAATTAACCTAGGGTTCTGTTTGCTTGGGAGTCAATAAAGTAGGGCACTTCATATAAAATATCATTCAATAATAAAAGTTGTCGTTCTCACTCCTAAAGAGAAGTAAGTTACAGTATATAAATATGAATAAATAACCTAACTATGATATTAATATATGCACTTTATATATAAACAACTGACATCTCATTAACCTATATGTTTTAACAAATATATAGACTAGTAGATGTACTGTTTGCATAGCAGCTTAATCAAGTCAATTGTTTTATGAGCAATCATAGGTACTACTGGTACTGTTATAAAAAGGAAAACACTAATACATATATAGCATGGGGTGATATCATACGCATGCACTCACAGTTTTTGTGTTGCTTCTTCGTTGCTACTTGCAAGTGACTTGGCTTGACCTGCAGCGGACATGGAAGAAGCAGCGGTGTCAGAGGTGTAAAGGAGGTGCCGAGCTCGAAGAGGATGACCAGGCTGTTGGTGTGGTGTTGCAGAATAAGTCGACGGTGAGAGGGTGAGGTGGGCTGTGCATTGGTGGCGAGACTTCAGCGGCGAGCTGTAGTTCGGGTGGTGCAGGAGGCCGTGGCTTCGAGGATAGGGTGGAGTCGGGGAAGCTTGGTCGAAGCTGTGAAGGGAAGGTCGGCAGTTCGTCGTCTGGGTTGATGGGTTGGCGTCGAGCTTCTTGGGAGGTGGCGATGGTGTGGAGAGGTGTTGGGCTGTTGAAGATGGCGGGGCCGTCGCCGTGAGGAAAAGGGATGCGGTGACGAGTTCGGTGTCGTCAGGGCCGGTTCAAGCATAAATGATGCCTAAAGCGAATCAAAATATGAGGCCTACGTATTAACACAAAATTTTTAATTTTAGCCTAAATTGTAACTTTGCCACAATCTGAACTTTCATTTTTTTTCAGTATAATTGAGGTTGATTTTGGTAAATAATATTATTTTCCTTCTTTGTTCCTGATGATTAATATTTCTTCTCCGGGTACATGCCAAAGATATTGCAGATTTAGGATCTCTCAAGGATGTAGCTAGAATTTTAGTTCATGGTAAACAGATTAATAGATTGAGGAAAGCTAATATACCCTAACAGATTCCTCTTATAATATGTTTGGTTTCTTAACATTCATATGCTGACTAGAAAAAAGGTTATATGACAATACACATGATGTTGCTATAGTCTCCTTGTTTGCGATTGATCTCAGGTTCGTCATATTCAAAGTTGGAAAAATTTTCATTTTTAGGTCTATATTTAAAACAAGCCGGCATATTTTATTTTCCCAATCATAGTCCTAAAATACGAATTATAGAAGGATTAAAAAAGTGCATATAAAGATCAAAGGAACACAACGAAGCCTAATTACCCTTGTTGTATTTTCCGATGCTGTTGTGACGCTGTCGCCTGTCGATGACGATGATTCGATTATCGATCGGAGGGGCAGAGCGTCGACTGGGTCTGGGAGAGCGGGAGAGCATCAGAGCCAGAGAGATAGAGACTAGAGTCTAGAGAGAGAGAGAGAGAGAGAGCCAGAGGGGTTTGAGCACAGAGGGATTGAGGGAGCGGCGATTGGAATCTGGAGACTTGGAGCGCCGCAGCCGCAGGCAAGGATTTGAGGAGCCAGAAGATAGAGAGAGGCTCTGTCCTCTGAGAGAGAGGGGGGGTTTGAGCATAGAGAGACTGAGGGAGCGGCGATTGGAGTCTGGAGACTTGGAGCGCGGCAGCCGCAGGCAAGGGTTTGAGACTTTGAGTCGTTTGAGATTTTTTTAGTGCACAGACTTTTTCAATCCATTGGGAGTTGACTCAGTTGAGGGAACGAGGCGGGCCATAAAACAACTAGGCTGAAAAATAAATAGGCTAAAAAATTGACAATAGGCTTTGTAAAATGAAAATACGAGGCCTCCGAGATTTGGAGGCCTAAGGCGGCCGCCTTACTTGCCTAACAGAAGAACCGGCCCTGGGTGTCGTAGTGGTGGCATGGCAGTGTCTGGCAGTGCAGCACTGGAGTTGGAGCAGGGGAAGTCCTGTTCGCCTGAAAAACAGAGGATGGGCACAGGATGGCCGCAGAAGGTGGTGTCACCGAGGTGTTGTCGGAGATCGAGGTGTGTTGACGGTGGGAGCTGGAGGGGGATGAAGGCGCAGGTGGGAGGAGAGCTTTGAGGAGTGGTGGAGGTTGTAGAAAAACAGGGGATGGCTGAGCTATAGTTGAGGAGGCTGGAGGTGGGCGGCATGGTGGAGGCACGGCTGTCGGCATTGGAGGGTGAGTGGTCGGAGGGAGATGAAGCGTTGCGTTGTCTTGTGTGTTAATGGGCAGCTGCAGCAGCGAGCTGCGGCAGCGATGGAGTTGAAGCGGGGGTTTCAGTCGATGGTCACCGGTGAGAGGGTCAAAAGTAAGGCGGTGCTTGGGGGAAGTTGCCACGGGGTTGAGGGGATAGAGGCTGAGGGTTTGTTTTATAAGAGAAGAATGAAGTAGGGAGAAGCGATGAGAGATATAAGGGGGTTTGTTGAGATCCCCATGTAAGAGATCGTGGGGAGAGGGGAGAGTTAGAGAGAGTGAAATGCTGTTGTGTGAGTTTGAGAGGAAATGGGGAAGGGATATAAGGAGATGGTTGTGTGGGAGAGAAGAAGGGAAAGTGGGGGTTGGTTGCAACTTACAACAGAAGTGGAGAAATTCATGGGCTTGAGTTGTTTGCAAGCAACGTGATAGGGGAGACATGGGTAGTTAGTTAGGATAATAAGTTTATATAAAAAAATATAAATTAGATTTAAGATTTGAATTTTAAAAAAAGGTTTAAAAGAATAATAATAATCAGATTTACAACTTCGCCCCTCGGTATCCAAAAATTGAAAAGAAAATATCGGAGTGATCGCGCCTCCGAGAGAATCGTAGATACGGGGTCTAGTCACGCATAAGAGCTAGGGAAACTACAAATAAAAATCAAAGTGCAAAAATACAGACAATAACAAAATACGTACGGAATACGTACAGAAGAAAAGTGACCGTTACATCATACCCATCTTATTAAAATTCCGTCCTCGGAATTTCTTAAGCTAGATAAGGATCAAGGAACACCTGATAGATGGATGATGAAAGTAATATCATAGTATCAAGAAGTCAAGAGACATATAGAGGAACGGAACTTCTGAATTGAGAAGATCTAAGATTTGAAACAACTACAAACAAACAACGACCAGGATAAGACAAGGCTAAGATAGGCATATTTATGATATGAATCTTTAAATGTGAAGATAGGACAGGACTCAGACGTCATCATTAGTCACTTGCTCATCGTCTCGAACTTCCTCGACGACCATCAAGAAAGTTTGGTGCTGACTGAGAGGATAAGGAAGCAAAGGTTATTCCTGTTGAGCAGGTCCAGGTACTTCAGCAAGTGCTTAATGGTTCCAGTTGTGAGTGCAGTCTCTCACAGCATGTATAGGTGCTCTGTAGATCAGGCATTGGTTCAGCCTCTTTCGTCAATCCCGCCTCGGATATCCAGTCTTGCCACAGAAGTGGCAGGTCAGCTGTGTACAGTCGACAGGAGCAGCTAGCCTCTTGAACTGCGTGGTCTGGGAGGACGAAAATTCCCTCTGGGCTCCATCTTAGGTAGCTCCATGGGACGCTTGCTTTCTCCAGCTGGAGGTCCCACTGGAAGTCTCGCCACAACTTCATGTTCCCGTGCACAATCCGAAATGTCTTAGAGGTTCGTCAATTTCGACGAGGTCATCGAGGCTTGAACTTCGGGTTTTAGGCCTTTGCGGAACTGAAACGCACAGTCTTCTGGATCCTCGACCAGGGGATGTGAAGCGGCTGATTTTGGACGGCGTAACTTTTAATACCCTTCTTTCAAAAAAAATTCAAACGGCGCCTGCCATTTGAAAATTTATCACTTCCTCAGAACGTAAATTGGATGGTGGAATATATCTCTGTTTAATTTCATTGTGGGGTTCGAATAATACATCAAAAAAGAAAAAGGATTGCTCCAATGTGTGTAGGGATATCATTAAGAAACATGAATCCTACAGCATGAGTCTAATTTATTTCTGGACGGGCATCCTACAACAAATCTTCTTTTTTATATTTCTACTCATTCCAACTACAAAGGTGGATAGAAAAAGGATTGCTCCAATGTGTGCAGGGATATCATTAAGATAGGCTAACACCTTTTTTTCATATAGATTACTATGTGAAATTAATTGGAAGTCAACAAACAAATCAAACCCAATTCACATCTATATTACACTAGACAACCTTTTTTGAATTCTATGGCTGACTAGGACAAACTGACTAGGACAAAGGGGTTGATAGAAGAACATCTGAGATTTAATCTTGAGAAATGAATGGTTGAGAAAGATTTTGTGGAAAGTTTTGGAGGGAAAAACATTTATGGGGAAATAAAAGTTTTTAGGGAAATGATGTAATGGGGAAATGGGAAATGAAAGTTTTTAGGGAAATGAAAGTTTTTGGGAAATGAAAATTTCAGGAGAATTGCAGAGTGCACAAAATTAATGCATTTAGAGGGAAAATGCTAACTTGCAATTAATACTGCATATCGAATGCTGCTGCAGATCGAATGATCTCTCCATCAATGTGGGGCCCACATGCTCATTGATGCATGTGGCAATAAGATAAGAATAATTTTCCGCGCCGAAGGCGCTACACTAATCTGTTGTTCCACGCCAAAGGCGCCCGTGCCGAATTTGTTGTTCCGCGCCGAAGGTGCCCGCGCTGAATTTGTTGTTCCGCGCCGAATGCGTCCGTGCCGCTAAATCTTTTTATGCTAATTTGTTGTTCCGTGCAATTTTGACTGTGAACATAATTTTTTGGGGAACAAAGATTTTGCAGGGGAAAATCTTAATTGAACCGTGCCCGCGGACACGGGTTATGACTAGTAATATTATAAAATGATGTTATTGCAAAAAAATATTTTAAAAATGTTAGTGCTAAGATATGTTATTGCTTCTCTTAATATATGGCTTATAAACAATATATGAAGAGATAATTCGTATAGACATATATTATGTTATAAGAAACTTTAGGAATTAAAATACATGAATGTTAACATGAATGTAAAAATGTGAAATATTTTAATGCATCACAGAGATTCTTATGTAGCATATACATAACTCCCCCTGAATATTATATCTCCCCCTGAATATTAGCATATTAATTCTCCCCCTTGGAAATTATCAAAAAAAGGAGTAAATCTGCCAAATTAGTATATTATTCGGCTAATATGATGTGTTGGTCGACTAACTGCAGAAAAATTCAGACAGCAGAAAAATACAATGGAGTGAATTCCATGGCGGCATATTTGGCGCGTGCATCTTCGGCTGGAGTGAATCGACGAGATGAACGGGGATTTGAATAAAGAAACATTAAAGAGGGATGAAGTGCTGCAACAAAGAATTTTTGATCTCTCTCTTAGAAAATAGAGTATTTTCGGCTATATTGTGCCTTGGGTTTTCTCATGGTGAAGAAGAAAGACACATAGTGTTTAAATAGATAGTTTGAGTGGGAATTTCGAATTTTGAATCAAGAAACTGAAATAAAAATTTCCTAATAACTCCTAAGACGTTTTGGGAACTTCTGCATCGTTTTTCGGAGGGAAATCTAGCAAGAAATCGTGCAAAACAACGTTCAAAAACTGATGTTCTTCGATTGTCTACAGCGATTAGTCGACTAGGTTTCAGTATTGGTCGACTAATCGGGTGTTATTTCTGAGCGGTTTGGGAAGAAGTTGAAATTTCAAAAATTATGAATAAAATAAATTTCAGTCAAAAAGGACTAATGGGTTGTTGCCTTGGGAAGGAGATTGTGTAAGAAAGTTGACCATGTGTAAGTACTATTGTACTAAGGGTGTAAGAAAGGATGGGACAACACTATTTGTACTTGGTCCTTTAGTCTGTAAGAGTCCTTTTTAGAGGAAAAGTTTAAAATTTACAAATTTTGTCTTTATCTATGGTTGACCGATCAGTATATGTATATATAATTTTGTAAGAAAATATTTTTTTATTCAATCATTTAATACATGTATATAAATATTCTGAAGGATTAGTCGACCAGGAAGATGTGTTAGTCGACTAATTTATAAAATAACTCTGAAAAATGAAAAAAAAATTATAATGATACTAACGTAATATATAACTGTAATATATGGTTAAAATACCGATTCACTAATAATGACAAGTTCTCTTCTAAGTTTTAGAAAAGTTTCTTCCTTAAGGGGCTTAGTAAGTATATCGGCTATTTGATTCTTAGTATCTATATACTTAAGAATAATGTCTCCTTTTTGGACATGATCATCCAAGAAGTGATGACGTATATCAATATGTTTCAAGCGTGCATGATATACCGAATTTTTGGATAAATTTATATCACCAGTATTGTCACACATAATAGGACATGTATTACATGTAATGCCATAATCTAGTATTGTTTGTTTCATCCATAAAATCTGTGCACATGCTAAACCAGCGGCAATGTATTCCGCTTTAGTAGTAGATAGAGAAACATGGTTTTGTTTCTTACTAAACCATGATACTAATGCATAACTTAAAAAGTGACAAGTTCCACTTGTACTTTTACGATCAGATTTGCAACCAGCAAAATCTACATCACTATATGAAACTAAATCAAATGAGTTTGATTTTGGATAATATAAACCAAAATCAGATGTGTGTTAGATATACCTAATTATCCTTTTGATAGTAGTCAAATGTGATAATTTAGGATCAGACTGATATCTAGCACATATACAAGCAGAAAACATAATATCTGGTCTACTTGCAGTAAGATAAAGTAATGGTCCAATCATACCTCGTTATAATATTTGCTCAATACTCTTATCAGTAGGATCATTATCAAGATTTGATGAAGTACCCATTGGTGTATGCTTTCCTGCAGAATTCTCTAATACAAACCTTTTGATGAGTTCCTTTGTATACTTACTCTGATGTATAAATATACATTCCTTCATTTGTTTGATTTGAAGTCCAAGAAAGTAGGTCAATTCACCTATGTGACTCATCTCAAATTCATTCTGCATTTCCTTAGAAAATTCTTGACAAAAAGAATCATTAGTAGAGCCGAAAATTATGTCATCAACATATATTTGTATAATGATAACATCAGAATCTATATGTTTGGTAAATAAAGTAAAATCTATTTTTTCCAATAGAATAGACAGATTTTAACAAAAAGTTCTTTAATCTTTCATACCAAGCACAAGGTGATTGTTTTAATCCATATAATGCTTTCTTTAACTTGAAAACATGATTATCCAAAATTTCATGTTGAAATCCTGGTGGTTGTTCTACATAAATTTCTTACTTTACAATACCATTTAGAAATGCGCTTTTAACATCTATTTAATATAACGTAAAATCTTTATAGCATGCATATGCTAAAAGCATTCTAATAGATTCTAATCTTGCTACAGGAGCTTAGGTTTCATCATAATCTATTCCTTCTTCTTGATTATAACCTTGTGCAACTAATCTAGCCTTATTTCTAATCACTTGTCTAGATTCATCCAATTTATTCTTAAATATCCACTTAGTACCAATAATAGGATGATCTAAAGGTCTAGGTACTAATTCTCATACATCATTTCTTTTGAATTAATTAAGTTCTTCCTGCATTGCTATAATCCATGAATTATCTTTACATGCAATAACATTCTTTGGTTCGATGGATGATATAAATGCACAATTAGTCATTTGTTCTATTTGAGATCTAGTTCTTACTCTATCAGAAATATCTCCAATAACTAAATCATGTGGGTGATTAGGAATTTCAACAAATGTTTTAGGAAGACTCGTATTTTCAGGAATAATCTCATGAATGGAATTAGTAGAATCATTATCATCTAACTTAGTGTTTTCTAAAGAACCAGAGATAGGTATGGAATCTTCTTCATCTAAATGTGTGATAGGTGTAGAATTCTCATCAAAACATACATGAAGAGATTCATCAATACATAAGGTTCTTTTATTATAAATCCTATATGCTTTACTACGTGTAGAATATTCTACAAAAATACCTTCGTTTGTTAGAATCAAACTTATCTAGTGAATCCTTAGTATTAAGAATAAAACATTTACAGCCAAATACTTTAAAATAAGACACATGAGGTATACGATCATAAAACAATTCAAAACAAGTTTTATTCATTTGTGGTCTTACCAAAATTCTATTCAAAACATAACATGCAGTAGCAACGGCTTCTACCCAAAAATATTTTGGTAGATTACTATTGCATAACATGGTTCTAGCACATTCTTGTAATGTTCTATTTTTCCTTTTAATTACACCATTTTATGGTGCAACTCGATGAAAAGAGAAATAATGTGTTATACCATGTTTATTACAAAATTTCGTAAATTATTCATTTTCAAATTCTCCTCCATGATCACTACGGTAGTAATAATGGATAAAGACATCAAATTTTGAATTCTTTTACAAAATATTGTAAATTCTTCAAATGTATTATTTTTATGTTTTAAAAATAATACACAAGTATATCTTGAATAATCATCAACAATTACATATGCATATTTATTGCTATTTAAAGAAGCTATTCTGCAAGGACCAAATAAATCTAAATGTAAAAGTTCAAGTGGTCTTTTAATAGAAATAGCATATTTCAATTTAAGAGAAGATTTATGCATTTTTCCTTGTTGACATGCATCACAAAATTGTGTATGAGTAAAAAATATATTAGGCCTACTAGTAACTAATTTTTGTTTTGAAATACGTGCCAAATGCTTAAAATTAGTATGTCCAAAACGTTTATGCCATAATAATGTGTTATCCGTGCATGCTAGTTGTTTCAGAGTGTTTTCTCACTACAGTGTCGTTGACCGTGGACTGCCCGGTCAACGTGGTCAAGGGGCCGATTAGGGTCACTTGGGTGCGTCGAGCGCGTGTAGACGCGACGCGAATCGGAGATGTAGTCGATGCAGAGCACGTCAGCTGGGCCGGGTCTGGATCCTTGGCCTCTGAGGGGCTGAGGGGAAGCCTCGGCCCGGTGTGAGGTGCTCGGCCTCGGACGGTCGGACGACGAGGGGAAGCCTCGGCGCCTTGGCTTGACGCGCGACCGACGCGGAGCTGAGGGGAAGCCTCGGCTCGGATGGGTGCGCTCGGCCTCGGTCGGTCGGACGACGAGGGGTAGCCTCGGTCGTCTCGCTTGATGCGCGGCCGGTGTGGAGCTGAGGGGAAGCCTCGGCTCGGATGGATGCGCTCGGCCTCGGTCTCTCCTGGCGTCGAGGGGTGGCCTCGATACCTTGGCTGATGCTTGATGGCGTTCGCCTGGTGTCGAAGGGAAGCTTTGGCACTTGGATCTAACGTCTTCCTGAACAGACAAGAACACTCGTCAGGGAGGCCGGACCTTGGTTCCGGCCAAATCCCCTCCGATTCCTAAGTCAGATGACAGTCTGAAAGAGGAGGCTCGGCGGGGACGGTTCGACTCGAGAGAAGATCGGAACGACGTCCTCCGGCGCGAACGGGGGGAAGGAGATGAAGTGGGGGAACTAGGTCGTTGATGGAGTACCTTAGGTTTTGTTACCTGAGATGCGGTCCTTTGTTCAGTCGTCCTCCTAGTCCTTTTATAGGCCTCTCGTCGCGACCACCCATGACTCACGTCCTTCGTCCGCCCCCAATCGTGCCCCCTCAATCCGCCTCCCCATCGTCGCTCCCCGCGCCATGCCAGCACCTCCCCATAACGGCCATTAAGTGGCAGCAGGCCTGGGGGAACGGTTATCGCTGGAGTGGGCGAGTGACTCGTGCGTTTCCGGGGTCGGGTCGGATCGATGTTCGGGGTTCTCTCATGGGCTTCATTAGGTGGGCTTGGACCCCCCACGATTTCGTGTTGTAGGCTGCGCCTTTGGGCCCATGCTGTTGGGCCTCCGCAAAATAGACGTATCAATTGCCCCCATCGGTGGGGCCGATCGGCCTTGGCCGGTTCGGTTCGACCGATGTGACTCCTGGGGTTCTGATTGGTGCGTCAGTCGAGGCGCGGTCATAAATGAAGGTCATGATGAGGCGGATCGATAGGACTTCCCTTGGCGCCGATTTCGAAACGCCGCCGGCTCTTTGAGGCTTGCCACGCGTTCCTGTCAGGCGTTTTGAATTCGCCCCTGGGTCTTGTATATAAGTGCACCGACTGCTTTGATCCTAACTTCTTCCTCGCTCTTCTCTCTGTTCCGGGCTTTCCACAAACTCGGAGTCTTCCGCCGCCTTCGTTCTCTTGCCTTCTCCAAATAAGCAAAAAGGTAACTCCTTTCCCATCCTCATATTATGGCTGCTCTTAGGATAGGTGGCTCTGGCCAAGGGGCGAGGGATCCTCCTGAGTCCAGGCGTGGCGGGCCCCGATCTGTGGGATCCGGTTCCTCCTCGGGGAGCCGTTCCCTCCGAGACAAAGGGAAGGGGAAGCTCTTCCCAGACTATGCTGGCGATGATTTGGCGTCGGTTGCCGCGCGGCTTAATGTACCTCCGGTTATCCTCAGAACACCATCGAGGACTCCTTTTCTGGCCGCTGCGGAGATTCGGGGAAGGTACCTCTGTCAACCGTATGATGTTCGAGTCCCTTTCATCGACGAGCGGATCTGTCTTCCGAGGAGCAACGAAGTCGGCGTTTACGTCGAGATGTTCCGTCTGGGTCTTCGTTTCCCGCTCAATCCCTTCTTTATCCAAGTCATGAAGTACCTCATGGTGTCCCTTTGCCAGTTTACCCCCTGTTCGGTTGCGGTTCTGACAGGCTTTGTGATGCTCTGTTGCACTCGCGGTCTGGAGCCATCTCTCCCCCTCCTCTTCTATTTTTATCAGATCCAGACGGTCGGTCTAGGGTCATGGATGCACCTCCGAGCCCGCGCGGGGAGGGAATGCCTGATCGGGCTACCCCACTGGGCGGGGGATTGGAGCTCGGGTTATGTCTTCGTATTCTTCCTTGAGGATGCTCAGATTTTGACAGGTTGGGGTGGGTCAGGTCGGCCTCGCCGAATGCTAACCCTCTCCGAGGCTGATCAGGCGGCCGTCGCACTGATGTCGGCCCTCCCCTTGGAGGGGAAGTCTATCTGGACTTTGTTGGACGACCTACTCCTGAAGGCCGTCTTGTGGTCTCCGGGTAGGTCACTTTTTTAGTCCTGGATTGCCCCGTGGCTTACCCTGATTTCAGTTTCGCTTGCAGGAATGGCTGGTCACGAGTTCACCCGCAACGTCGATGAGCTGATTCGGCGTGGAGCCGCTCAGAGCCGAGGCAGCACCTCGGGAAGGGCGCCTCGGCGGACCGTCGAGGAGGAGGTGCACCGAGCCGAGCCCACCGTGGTCAAGGTGGCGGCCGCGCCTCCCGTCTCTACTTCTGGTAGTCCCCTCCCCGGGGAGGTCGCAAGAGCCGGATCCGTCCCACCGGCCCAAGTGGTGGGGGGTGATGATGGGTCCGGTGCAGCTCCTCTTGCGCCTGGCGCGCCCCCTCTTGTATCCGAGGGTGGAGGTGGCACGAGGCAGAAGCGCTCCCCTTCGGCGCCTGCCGAGCCTCGCGGAGGGAAGAGGAGGAAGGAAGGTGCGGATCCCCCCAGTCCGGTGCGCTCCGTGCCCCGGCGGTGGCCGCCGAGGATCTTCCAGTGACCCTGACGACCACCCCCGTCGCAGCGGCCCTGCCTCCATTATCGGGAATCGGTGCCCTGTTGGCGAGCTGCTCGGCCTCCCTCGAGGTCACCCCCGGGGACTCGGTGTTTGTCGACCGAGCCTTGGCTCAGCAGTTGGCCGAGGGCTCCGTCCTCCCCTGGGACCGTGGTCTCCTCGAGAGGGCCCCCGTCGACAAGGTGTCAGACATCTTGGTATGGATCCTTCAGCAGGTCTGGCTATCCCGCTGTCCCTTTCTTTCCTTCGCTTTCTTCTTGGCTCATGTCTTGTCGTTCAGGATTCAACACTCGCTGTCGAGTCGCAGCGTCGAGCTGTCCGTTTGAGGGAGCTGGAGGAGTCCTCTGCAAAGGACCACGAGCGGGCTGGGGCGGTGGAGGTAGCTGCGGTGGCGGCCCAGATGGAGTCTCGGCAACTCAAGCTCCGGGTGGCTGAGCTAGAGGGACGAGTGGCCGATCTCCAGGGGGAGTTGGAGGACGCTCGGCGGTCGGCCGGGGAAGCGGCGGAGTCGTTCCGCCTGGAGAGGGAGGAGCTCCAGAGGGAACTGTCGGATCGGCGTCAGGTGGCGCGGTTCGCGGATGAGGTGGAGAGGGGCGTCGTCGGGACTCTGGGGGAGAGGATCTTCGAGGTCCTCAGGGAGGCCTTCGGTAAGTATGAAGACCTTATCGGCCCCCGGTTCGTCGAAGTCGTCCAGTCCTCCTTCCGGGATTGTGTGAAGCGCGTCCTGCAAGCCCTTCCGCCTGCCGATCCCCCTCGCTCTGAGCAGGGTGATGCGCCCGAGGATGCGTCCTCCCGAGCCCGGGTCCCCTAGGTCGTCCTTCCCGGCCTGTCAACCTTGTTTTTATCCTCAAATTTTTCAGCATCCGCTTCGCTTTGGCCCAGCCTACTTGAAATGGATCCCTGACCTCGCAATCTCCATTTGCATCTTTACCAGCTCTCTGCTTCAGGGCAAACAATTGCTGATTGCAAGGATGTTCATTTAAGCCAGTAATTTTGTGTTCTTGGTCGACAAGTTTTGCTCTGCCGGTGTCACCCTAGTTTTCGTAGGTGACGAATTTTGTTGTTCGCCGAGAGTGAATTATTTGTAAGGAGGTTCCTCCACTTCGATTTCCTGTAAAAAAAGACACACTTTTGTACCTCGGTTAACTGTTGGAAATGAAATTGACCTACTTGAATTTTCCGCGCATTTTGCTTTGTTGCTGCGACTTCGGCTCCTCTGTTAATGGTGGCCGCTCGCCTCCTTCCTCCGGGAGGTCACCCATAGTCCCTCGAGTGGACAAGTCGGTTGATGTCCTTATTGGCTGGGGGGGTTGCCCCTAGTCCTATAAACAATGGAGTCGGTCTAACTGTCTTCGCTGGCTGCGGGGGTCGCTCTCAGTCTTATGAGCAATGGAGTAGGTCAGTGAGGGAGAAGTCCCTCGGCTTAGGACCAGTTGGCGTCTGCGCTGGCTGGGGGAATTGCCCCCAGACTTACGAGCGATGGTGTCGGTCAGCGAGGGTGAAGCTCCTCGGCTTAGGACCGGTCTGTGTCGGCGCTGGCTGAGGGAATTTCCCCCAGACTTACGAGCGATGGAGTCGGTCAGCGAGGGTGAAGCTCCTCGGCTTAGGACCGGTCGGCGTCTGCGCTGGCTGGGGGAATTGCCCCCAGACTTACGAGCGATGGAGTCGGTCAGCGAGGGTGAAGCTCCTCGGCTTAGGACCGGTCGGCGTCTGCGCTGGCTGGGGGGATTGCCCCCAGACTTACGAGCGATGGAGTCGGTCAGCGAGGGTGAAGCTCCTCGACTTAGGACCGGTCGGCGTCTGCGCTGGCTGGGGGAATTGCCCCCAGACTTACGAGCGTCAGAGTTGGTCAACGAGGGTGAAGCTCCTCAGCTTAGGACCGATCGGCGTCTGTGCTGGCTGGGGGAATTGCCCCCAGACTTACGAGCGTCGGAGTCGGTCAACGAGGGTGAAGCTCCTCGGCTTAGGACCAGTTTTGATTGACCCCCCGTCCGGTGAGGTGGCGGTCTTCACTCTTATGCAGCCTTAGCAAAATGTTGACTCCGTCGGAGATGAAGAAAAGGAAAAAGGAGTTCATTTGTACTCTTAAAGGTCCTATTGGACTAGTACATTTGGAGGAAAAAAGAAATAAAGCAAGACGGGGGGATGTGAACCTAGATAATCTCCTCCCGACTAGGCGGTGACCGGGGGGCCTCGCATGCTCACTCTATGATGCGGAGGGGTCCTTGGACGGCGTTGACCTTCTTTCCTTTGTCCGGCTGCTTGGATGTTCCTTCTTCGTGGGCCGGGTCATCGGTAAAGTTCCTTGCGTGCCCTCGGCTCATCAACTTCTCGATGTCCTTCTTTAGGTGCCAGCAGTCTTCAGTGTCGTGGTCGTTGTCTTTGTGGTACTGGCAATACTTTTCCCCATTTTCCCCCCTCTTTTTGTCTTCTGCGGGGGGCGATCAGCGCGCTCTTCCTTCTACACTTGAGTGAGGACGACGTCCGGGGTGGCGTCCCTCGTATCCTCCCTCCACTGCTTGTTTCTCACCCTCTTCTCTATACGGTATCCTTCGGGGCGGCGGCACTCGCTATCGCCGCGCTTGGTCCCTCGTCTGGACTTTCCTGCCTCGATGGCCAAGGTCTCCTCGGTCAACATGAAGCGCTCGGCCCTCGCCATGATCCCAGCGAGATCTTTCGGGGGATCATTGTGCAGAGATTTCTTCAAGCCTCTATGACGCAGCCCTTTCTTTAGGGCCGTTTGGACAACGAGGTCGGGAGGGCTGTTTACGTTCAGTCGCTCAGCGTTGAAGCGGCGCATAAATTGTCAGAGCGGCTCGGTCGGGCCCTGCACTATGTTAAACAAATGTTCAGCATCAGGCATTACATGTCGCCCTGCCATGAACTGTTTGCAGAACAGCTGGGTGAGTTCCTCGAAGCTGTCAAGGGAGCGGCTGGGTAGGCTGCGGTACCAAGTTCTCGCTGCTCCCCTGAGGGTCGAATAAAAGCCCCTGCAGAGCAGGGTATCATCGGCTCCCTGGAAGGACATGTCCCCCTCGTAGTCCATCACATGGTTCCCTGGATCTCCTATCCCGTCGTATTTCCCCAGCGTCGGGATCTTGAATCGAGAGGGGACCCGCGCATCGGTTATTCTCCACGACAGGAGGCACCGGTCTCCGTGGATGCCTCCAGGGGTCCGACACCCACCTACCTCAGGCTCGTTCAGTTTTGCAGGTGGCACAGGCGTTGGCTGGGCTGGCTCAACGGCCTTCGCCACACTGGGGGTGGGGCTGGTCCGGTGTTCCCGGCTCCTCCGACGGGAGCTTCCGCTTAGCCGTGATCGGTCCCTCGAGTGGTGCCGATCACTTCTTCTGCGGTGGGGTGATCGTGGCCGACGAGACGACGCGGTCACCGATTCGTCCCCCGCGTATTCGGTACCCCTCCTGCTCCTTTCGTGATAAGAGGAGGAGGCGCGCGATCTCGCCTGGTAGAAGCCGGGTAGTGTGAACCGACGCTCCGTGTTCGGTCTTCGGTTTCCGTGGTCAGTGACCACAGTGGACCGCAGGAGCGGGGGCCCCCCTCCTAACGATGGACGTCGCCCAACACGTCTCCGTTGGCTGGCGCGGCGCCGATGAGCTGCTGTACCGTCGCGACCAGCGTCTGAATGTTCGCGTTGGTCTCTTGGGCCAGGGCACGGAGCTGCTCCTGCGTGGCCAGCTCGGACTCGCCAGTCTCTTCAGCTGAGGGGGCGTGGTGATTGCCGTTGGGTGCGCCCTCAAGGTTGCTGTTGGGTGCGCCATTTCCCTCCTCCGGGATGGGGGGCATGCGTCTCTTCCCGTTGCAGGTGCGTGCCATTGCAAGTGTGGTTTGTTTTTTCGTGGGATAGTTCGTTCCCACAGACGGCGCCAGATGTTTCAGAGTGTTTTCTCACTACAGTGTCGTTGACCGTGGACTGCCCGGTCAACGTGGTCAAGGGGCCGATTAGGGTCCCTTGGGTGCGTCGAGCGCGTGTAGACGCGACGCGAATCGGAGATGTAGTCGACGCAGAGCACGTCAGCTGGGCCGGGTCTGGATCCTCGTCCTCTGAGGGGCTGAGGGGAAGCCTCGGCCCGGTGTGAGGTGCTCGGCCTCGGACTGTCAGACGACGAGGGGAAGCCTCGGCGCCTTGGCTTGACACGCGACCGACGCGGAGCTGAGGGGAAGCCTCGGCTCGGATGGGTGCGCTCGGCCTCGGTCGGTCGGATGACGAGGGGTAGCCTCGGTCGTCTCGCTTGATGCGCGGCCGACGTGGAGCTGAGGGGAAGCCTCGGCTCGGATGGATGCGCTCG
>JAULAV010004501.1:0-51912 GCA_030789695.1 Scilla litardierei
ACTAAAATTTTCAAAAATCCAATCTCAACCATTGATTTTCCAAGATCAAATCCCAGCCACTCTTTATCTTGTCCTAGTCAGCCCTAGAATTCAAAAAACGTGGTCAAATGTATAATATATATAGTCATAACCCGTGCCCGTAGGGCACGGTTCATTTAAGATTTTCCCCATTCAAAATCTTAGTTCTCCTCAAAAATCAAGCGCAATAATTGTTATTTAGTTTCCTTAAAGATTTTAGTTTTCATAAAATTTATTTCCCACAGAGAATTTAGTTCTTCCCAAAAGTTTTAGTTCCCGCTCAAAATTTAGTTTCATCCCGGTTGAACATGTGCCTTAAGAGCACAGTTCATTTAAAATGTTCACTCCCCAAAATCTATATTTTGTTTAGGTTATAAACAATATTTAACACACCGTACCAACTGCGCCTGAATGGTTTTTGATACGGCAAATTTTTTATTTACTTTTTGTAGCGTAGGAGACAAATATTGTCACAGGAAAAGAAAGTCACGAATTTTGGCTCCATCCCATTGTTCCAAACCAGATTAATTTATTTGTGATGTTCTATGACTCTGTTCAAACAGTAAACATGTTTTCGTCGCTCTGGCACAAATGGCTTGGTGTGCCAAAAACTCTTAAACATATAATATGTAAAGTGCACAACACATCAGCCATTTATCATGAAGAAAATTTTTCAGCATATCTTCATTTGGTTTCAAAATAGTTGTAATTTCATAGAAAATGTATCGTAATTAAGGATCTAGATAGAATTACATAACTAACCAAACAGTAGCCACCAGATGAGAGTAGAGCAAAAGCTAATAGCAAAAGAAATATCTAGGTGGCATCAACCAAAACCGAAACAACACATCGTTTGAGTTTTGAAGCACGTAAAGGAGATAATATGAAATAATGAACATGAAAATACCACCTTCTGACGTCAAAATATATTATGTTTGGTGTAGGAGCGAGCCAAGTTAGGTCAAGCCAGCAGGCGAAGATTTCATATATCATTAAATGAATAAATGGCACATACATGACTGCATTATTGGTCAATGGAAATTTCCAATTTGAGGGAAAACAAAAGCTCAAATGAACGAAAAGGTAAAACATGAACTCAAGAAGGTGGTCAGCTCAAAAACTCCGAAACAAAAAACTTCGAATATGACTTCAGATTATGAATATTCTGTGGAAAAAGAAATTGTTATAAGCATTTCAGCATAGATGACTGGGAAAAAAGAAAATAGAAAAAAATGGCCGCTCAACATAACTTTTAATGTTGTCAAATTGTAAAGATGGCAGTGTTAAAACATAGTTTACAGTTCTAAACGTCTATGAATGAACTGGACATGCATATAATATCACACTCCCAGTGAGAGCTACCCACTCAAACTTGCAACCACCACATGTCAAGCAACAGTCGAAGCAGAATCATGCATCTCATACAATGTGGTGCATTAATGACATTAGCCACATCATGGTTATCCAACAACAAATCAAAATGAGGTGGTACGCATCATGTAGATCACATAACAGTCACCATCGATCAGTCGAGTGCTCCCTCTACCGGCATACAACGGCCTCAAACCTTCCGAGCAAGCTTGGATATGTAAATTTTGACTTAAGCATGCTTGCTGGAAATTGGAGTGGACCTGGTAATAGGAAATGCACCAGCCCGGTGCAAAGTATCTGCTGCTACATCTACAGTCATCCGGCAGGAACAGAAAAGAATAAGATGTATCAGGTTAACAAAATTAACTTAAATGTTAACTGTCATGTACAAAGGCTTCTTTTAATCTAGGTTCCTAAAAGGAAGGTCTCCAGATTTGTGATACTAAAATCTTGCTTGTCATTTAACAGAC
This sequence comes from Scilla litardierei, assembly GCA_030789695.1. Classification (NCBI taxonomy): domain Eukaryota; kingdom Viridiplantae; phylum Streptophyta; class Magnoliopsida; order Asparagales; family Asparagaceae; genus Scilla; species Scilla litardierei. The sequence goes on from JAULAV010004501.1 coordinate 1,860, forward strand.
ATCAAAAAGTGAAGTTGCAAGAGTCGTAGATACAAATCTTGAAGGTAAAGATTAAAAATAGGGAGAAAAATTTCAAGGTTGCCTAGCATTGGTACTAAGCTAACATTTGCGGATATCAAGTTCTTATCATTTTTCACCATGGCAAGTTTCAACATGCACTAATTTTAAAAATTGCGATGCACTAATTTGTCGTGCACAACCTGCACTAATTTGCAGTGCACATACACTAATTTTTTTTCACAAATGCACGAAATGTATGCCATGCACAAATGATCAATATTTTCAGTTTAAGACCTGTACAATTTTTAAAAACAATTGTTTAGGAATAACATGGCATACATTCAGTTTAGAAATATTGATACATTCACTAATTTGTAGGGCACAACATGCACTAATTTTAAAAAATGTCATGCACTAATTTGCCGTTCACAAATGCACAGAATGTATGCCATGAACAACATTCAATAACTTGCAGGGCAAAAATGCCATTTTGAAACATTTTTCTAAACATCATCATAATTTGCTTATAATAATTTATAAAACATCAGCATAATTTGCATATCATGCAAATCAGTTCAGAAATCATTTGTGCATGTTTGATGGTTTATCAATTGTGCAAGTAAGTAAACATGGTCTTCACTCACTAAAATATGAAGTCAATTATACCAGGACTTGTTTGAATAAACTATTTTTACAATTCATTTGATTTTGAATATTATTTTAGCCATTAATGACATTTGAATATTCAGATATGCATGTTTTTATACACATTCAGAAAAAACACATGAACATAACGTTTTTTGCAACCTAAGGATTCCTGTGATAGTTTAATCATAAGAGGTCACAAATGGTAGTTAAACGTTTGAATTTTATTATGAGAAAAATGCAACCATTTATAAATTTTGGGGAGACAAATGTTTGAATAATAAGGGTAGACAAAGGTTTGTTGATATATAAATTACATTACCTTATATATAAATTAAACATAACCTTATATACGTGTCGACTACGTGTGTATAACACACGTCATATGTATTTTTAATAATTTGTCACATGTTGATGAGCCTGGTCGTGAAACATAGATTCTAAGTATTGTTGTAGAACCATGGACTGTTGGAAGTGAACCGAAATTTGATAAAAATTATCCATTATCCATGTTCTACATTGAATATATGCTTCTTTAACAAAAAAGATGTGGAGTATGCATGTATGTGTGATTAGAACTGCCAACAGCTTAAGCACGCTTAAGCAAAGCAGCCCTTGTTCTAAGACCTACCAAGCAAACCGCTTAAGCACCTAGGCAACTGCTTTTAAAACACTAAGATTGAGGACTGTCGTTAGGGAGAATCAATAGAATGTGCAATGAAGAAACCTTCATAGAAGTAAAAGGTAACAGTCTATCTGAGGCATTAGAAACAATTGTCATTGCCTAACTCCAATCTGGACTCCCTAAAGGAAAAGGTTTCAGCACATTGTTGCCTAGATGAAAATGGATCAATGGAATCATTATAAATCCAAATGAATCCAAGTAAAACTTAGTCTAGATGAAAATGGTAAATCTATGGATGCAAGTACTAACACGTATGTTTAACACATGGGTCGCAATATCTTACTTGTAAACCATGTGCCAATCAGATATTTTCTTCAATATACCCTTTTCTGTGCATCAGGTCTTTCAGAGCATCAGATATGGCATCATCCTGATCTTCATCAAGAGCATATTGTCCAGAAAATATTTACACATGTCAGTTAGACTTTGGACGAAAATAAAACGCAAGGTAAATCCACACAGAAAATGCATCTTTCACCAAAAGATACAGATCTGCAAATTAGAAAGTCGTCTCTCCAAGACATGTTTTTCCTTCAGCAGTTGAAGCTCCTGTGATCAGCAATGCAACCACCCAAATTTAGAAGACAACATATTTTTTTCCTAAAAGGTTCTAGTTCAAGTCAAATTCATACCTGCACACATGCATCGGCAATCTCTTCTTCCTACGACCGCGATCTAGCTGAAAGTTCATGCCCAACAAAATGATTGAAAAAATAATATCTTAAAGAGATCAATCGTGATAGTAACCAAAAAAACATAAAGTATATGACAAATTTTACCCTGAATTCTGGATCCATAGAAACCCCCAGATCATAAAAATTTTAAAATAAACAAATCTGCAATCACAATCTTGAATTCTGGATTCTGAATGTTTATTATGTCATTGTTTATATTAGCTACATGCTGCAGAGCTCATATTTCATTACTTTAGTTAGTAAGAAACAACATTCATGATTCGTCTATTAATTTTCCATCTTATAAAGGTCGTGTCTAAACATATAATTGTAACAATCTTGAATATCAATTCTTAGTTAAATGCTTCTCTTAAGTCATATGGATGCATAAGCTTATAGCAGGGACACTGCTTTTCTCATTCTTATTTAGTTCTGCCAATAGGTAACCCATGTCACCAAATAGAATCAAAAACTTACATGGCTCCTGTGATCAGCAATCCAACCACCCAAATTTAGAAGATAACACATTTTTTTCCTAAAAGGTTCTAGTTCAAGTCAAATTCATACCTGCACACATGCATCGACAATCTCTTCTTCCTGCGACCGTGATCTAGCTGAAAGTTCCTGCCCAACAAAATGATTGAAAAAATAATATCGTAAAGAGGATCAATCGTGATGGTAACCAAAAAACATAAAGTTTCTAACAAATTTTACCCTGAATTCTGGATCCATAGAAACCCCCAGATCATAAAAATTTTAATATAAACAAATCTACAATCACAATTTTGAATTCTGAATTCTGAATGTGTATTCTGTCATTGTCTCTATTAGCTACATGCTCCAGAGCCCAATGGTAAATGTTTCTCAAGTATGAAGAATTTGTTCTCTAAATAAAATGAAACAAACAGGCATCATCATTACAACAAAAGTATCAACACCTTGCAATCTGAGAAGGAAAAATAAAATGCTCTCTTTCACAGAACGATAGTAGTAGTGTTCAAAAGTTAAATGCCACTGTCCAAATTAGGAGCACAGTAGTAAATTGTAGTAAATTATTTCTGAAGTTTGAAACTTTGTTGTCTAAATAAAAGGAAACAAAATAGGGATAGCATCATTACAACAGCTATACTAATATCCCCCACTGCAATCTCAAATGGATATGATAAAAGCTTAGTTTTTTATGAAATGTGTGTATATGCACATTGTCCATACAATGTATTGCTTCCCAAAACATTTTCAATTTTGTACAAATTGCATAGTATGTAATGCTTTCTTATGTGTAATTGAATAATGGATTACAATCTTCTGTTCGTTTCAAGCACTCTCACCATCAGCTAAGCTAATCGGACATGATCGCACGTCAAGATTGCATATTCACTAACCAAAGTCTTCAAACATCCATGTCTTCCCCTGTAGAGGAGAAAAGTTGACAATAGACATATAATTATAACAATAAATAGATGTCAAATAATAAAGGTGTAACAAATAATCTTTTTATTTTTTTATTTTTTGGGGAATAAAGAGAAACTAACACGGCCATAGAGAAGCAATATTCTCTTTTGTAAGATTCATAGACCGATGTAGATTTCTTATGGAAATATAAGCTAGATGATAGAATGTTACCACTTTAAGCAATGATAGAAAGTAACATGCTAAATTTCCCAAAACTATCATGCATTCATTTGATTATTTGTTTCAGATTAAATATTGCACAAAGGCTGTCTATTTCAACAAAGTATAACCATTCATTTGATCAATCATATAGCATATGCATTGATTTTCTGGAACTTACCATCCTAAGAAGATGTTGGTGATGCTCAAATAGCAAGTCTAAATCATTCGAAAAAGAATATCATACCCTAGCGACATGTAATCAAAATTCAAGTCATTGCTGGCAAAGGATGAGAATTTTTACGTGCAATTTTTTTCTTCTTTGTTTTCGTCTTCTTAATATACTTTGGACATTTATAAGAAAGTTTTCACAATGGTTTTGCCAAAAAAAGTAATTTGGTGTCGAATTATTCATAAGAACTAAATTTTTCATTCTAGTATCTGAAATTTGGAAAGTTTCAATTTGACACCATATAAAGAAAAAGGGGGAAAAAGGAAAAAGGAAAGGTGATTGCAAAAATAATCGGGATACTATTTTACATTTGAGATTGTAAAGTACAGATCTTTATAAAATTTGTATTGTAAAGTAAAGTACAGATCTTAAACCTTTGAAAGGTCTAAGAGCCCAAAAATTCTTAACTGGAACTGGAAGCTTGAAGCAATGTTTCTATTTTTCAGTTTGCAAACTCAAACTGTCATGAAGCTCAATGCAAGTGCTGGAATCTACAACTACCCGGAATCACTAACTGGAAGCAAGCTTTTGTTAATTCTCTTAACATTGATTCTCTTGACCATTGATTCTCTATTAACATTGAATCAATGTTAATCAATGTTAAGAATCAAAAGTTTAAGAGAATCACAAATTTCACAGAGTAAAGAATATATAAACCCATTCACAAATTCTCAAAAGATTGAGAGTCAGAAAGGTTTAAGAAAAAAAGAAGAAACAAAAGAAAATGCTTAGTTTTTTCACAGAATAAAACCTGAATCAACCAAAATCCGAAGATTTACGAATTCATCGCTCTTCATCTGTCATCCACCACATGGATACCCAAGAAAATGCCTTCATCGATCGAACTCCATGAAGAGAAAAGTAGAGCTGGACGAAAAAAGTAGTCAAATTTCAGTTTAAAACAGTAAATCAATCAGTTAAAAACAGTAGTTGAAACATTTTCATAAAAAGTAGTCAAATTTCCCCTCTATAAATACAACCCAAACTTTTAATCAAACTTCAATTTCACCTCAATTTCATCACAGAAAACTCAAATTTTCAACTTGAAATGCATTTAAACTACAAAAAAATCAAACCAAAAAATCTTTTAGATCTGCAAGGCTGAAAATTTACATTATGTAGAACTTGATGGCTGAAAATCTTTTATATTATCACCTGAATGTGATTGAGTATTTACTGAATTTGAAATTACATACATATTTCAAGTGGGAGTAACTGAATATTTTTTGAGATTGAATTTGTTCTTCATTGACAAATGGGAACATAAATTGAAATATGAACTCAAAAAATGAATATGGGAATCTCAATTTTTTTTGAGATTGAAATATGGGAAGATAAACTTAATTTGAACTCAAAAAACAGAATTCTAAGCATATGTGGTCAAATCAATTTTCTCATCACACACCTTAAATATAAATATGAATATGAACTCTAAACATTGTGTTCTGTTTTTCCATTCAATCAATTTTATCAGCACAAACCTTAAATATAAATATGAAATTGTTCTTCATAGAACTCAAAAACTGAATATGGGAATCGTAAATTTCCTTGAGTTTGAATTTTTTTTGAGATTACATACATATTTCAATTGGCAGTATTTTTTGACATTGAATTTGTTCTCCATTGACATATAGGAACATAAGCTAAAATATGAACTCAAAAGCTGAATATGGGAATCTCAATTTTTTAGATTGAAATATGGAACATAAACTGAATATGCACTCAAAAAAAATAGAACTCTAAACATGTGGTTAAATCAATTTTCTCAGCACACACTTTAAATATAAATATGAATAAGAACTCTAAACAATGTGTTCGGTGTTTCCATTCAATCAATTTTCTCAATACACAACTTAAATATAAATATGAATTTGTTCTTCATAGAACTCAAAAACTGAATATGAGAATCTCAATATTTTTGAGTTTGAATCTTTTTTGAGAATTCATACATATTTCAATTGGCAGTAACTGAATTTTTTTGAGGTTGAATTTGTTCTTCATTGACATATAGGAACATAAACTCACCAATGTACTCACAACAGAAATATGAGATGAAGCAAAATGATTCCAGATACTAAAAACTCACCAATGTACTCACCAATGTGATATGTTACAATCTTGTTTGAAGAGCTCAGTGAAGGTGGAAATATTTGCAGAACACCTAAATATTCAGAACACCATATCACCAAAATTTCTAGAACAATAGAATTTCTAGAAACAAACCTGAAATCCAACTGCAACATGAAACACCAAATTACAGATACCCAACTGAAACATGACATAAATATGAAATCCAAAAAACTCAGCTATTGAATTGAATCCAGATCACGTTGTTAGAGTTTACGCTATACCTTTGTTATCGAGCAAGAATTGTCCCTACGAAGTCACTTGATGAAGCCCAAAAAGCTCAGCTTTCCTTATCCAGTGTTACATAACAGTGTGAATGGGGATGATGGACCAAGCCTAAGTTCCAGAAACAACCAAAATTTCAAATGACATATAGAAAATAGAGTGTCAGGCAGGAACAGAAGATAATTTGTGAGAAATCTACAATATTATGTGAAGTCTTATATGTAGCATACATTTGGGCTATATGTACAGTTCCTGTTTTGGTTGGAGAGCGGGGAGTCGAATTCATCAACAACGAAGTTGGACGGGTCATTAGGCCTCCCTGATCTGCTTCACGGATATGCAGTTAAAACCAAATTATCCAAATTCCAAATTATCCAAATTCCAAATTGTAATGCAATGATTTAACTGCAATAAAAAAACTGGAAAACTCAAAAATATTTTGGATTATCCAAATTGCAATACATTGGTTTTTGAGTTAACATCAGGATATGCTTGTGTGTTTATTAACATCTAAATCAACCATCTGTGAACAATTAAGCCACACACGATTAAATCCATAAGCAAAAAAATTATAAGGCTCAATAAGCCGTGAGGAAAAAAATGAAATCCATTAATATACCTATTTTCACAAATGATATCAAAGTTACCAGATCACTATTCATTTTAAGCAATGAAGTTGGAATTGGGTCCTGTCAAAATGCAGCACGCATGGTATACAATATAGACCATAATGATAAGAAATACAAAAATTGCAGAATTCCCTGGTTCCCTTTGCATGTTTGTCTACTTTTTCACTAATTCAACATCAGGAATCAGCATGCCTCAAAGCAATGCTTAGGTACTGTATGCAATGGTCCCCATGATAGATACAAAAACAAAGCCATACCCTAGAGTAAATGCCTTTTGAAAACACATCATATCTTCAACAGTAAATTTTTTGCGAACTTGAGGGCCTACAGATTTCTTAGAGAAAAATCCATGTTTTCCTGCAGATTGATTCTGTTTCTGCATGCCCACAGAAATCCTTCAACCTATAAGTTTTAAGCATAAAAGTTACAATATGCAGAGCAAACAAAAAAAGGAATCAGTTCAATTCAGAATCATTGCATAAAGATGACTTCATTGATTAATTCAAGACTACTCTATTGTATTTTCTAGTAGTAAAAATAGAATAAGTGACTGAAAGAGTAATGAACCATAACAACACAATAAAATAGAAGAAGTGACTGATAAATATACCCCAATGTCCTTGCTTGGTGGCATGGAAGACACATATAAATACATAAGCTCCCATGCTTTTCTCAAGAAGTTCCTGCCTAACTAATAAATAAACCATGAGAAACCACAGGAGTTCCATCCACTGGAGCATTCACCTGCAAAAACAACGGAATCCCAGCAGAGGACTACCGAACTACCATAGATCAACTACAATGAGTTTGCTAAAATAAATGACAACAAACCCATCATCATTCTGTAGCAGTTACTGATGTAGGAAATAATGTTCATCTCCATCACATTCGCACCAACATGAGCCTGTATCTTTTGCAAAAACAATGCCAAAACTTTAGCTGCATATTTGAGGGAAAAATGCCACTAATTTTCTATGTGCATCTGTCTCCAATTTCTCCATATATTACACCTTTCAGTACAGTAGTTGATTAAAAATAAAATAAAAAAAGTAGAGAGAGGAGAAATGTATAGTACTACACCTGATTTTCAGGGAAATGGATAAGCACCTCCCAAGATTCTTGAGCTCCTCATCATACTTTCCTTCTCTTCTTTCTCAGGGAAGGCATAGCTCTCAAGCCTAGGTATCACACCAACAAAGAAGTCGATCTTCTGGAAAAAAATGCATCCAATTGGTTACATCAACTGCAAGATATTCAGCATTCAATCCCATTTTCAGCTACTTACGTCGCCTATAGTTAAGGGTGCCAGGAGCTCCTCCAAAATCTGATGAATCGTTCCTTTGATTTTGCCAAAACAGTCCATCGCCTTGTTGCCACCAAGATCTCCTTTGGTTATCATGGAACTGTCTGCATATATGGCAAGCAACTTAGGATAATTGTTTGCATTTCAATATTGAAAACGTTATTTTACTGTTGACTTGCCAATATAGCCACTCTAGATATCTGATACATTATTTTATATGAATTCCAATATAGTTATCTAAGTTCTGGGAGACTTGCCCTGTCTGAGTGATGCTTATGTCCTACAGAGGATGCAAATTAAGATATATTTGTGGTTTTTTTGCATGGACTACTGAAATTATGTAACTTGACATTAACTACCAATCTTCCATGCATCCGCACCCCAAGCCTGGCGACTAAGGGACACGATCTTTCAGTAGCAATCGACATTAAGGATCCTGGGATATAAGCATGGAATCCATCGATATATAAATATTGGATTGTATATTCATTGCGATCAGAGAATATATAGGATTGCTATCACTGCCCTGGAAACAAATATTTACATAACTATCAAATACTCTATAAAGTATGATGTATCATGTTATGTAAATAGATAACTATCACTGCCCTGGAAATATTTGGGAATGGATCTGTTTCCCGAAAATTTTCAAAACTATTAACTGAATGCCCACTACCAGTACAGAGAAAGCTTTAGACATATGAGTTCCTGATAAACACTTTAGTACTGGAATCTATGAATACATCCATACACATCTTACATCCAAATCCACTCACATAGCTAAAGACATGTTCTTTTAAATAAATTCTGCAAACCAAAACAACATAATTGAACAAAGAAAAAAATATCATTTAAAGCTACATAATTTGGACGGGAAATAGAAAAGATTGTATTTATGGAATGCAATGGCAAACACTACTAAGAATAGGAACCAATAAACTTACTTGCCCACAACTTGCAAACAATTCATCGAGATGCTCTTCAGTCAACTGACATCAATCATCACAATACAATTAAGATCATGAGAATCCCAATGAATTATTCAATTTCTCATCTTAATTCTGAGATAGAAACATGCTCAGGATCATCAATATGCCCACCCTAAACACAAACGTGTTATGAGGAATAGAAACTCGACTGCAATTGAACTATATGTACTGAACATTATTACATGTGCAAAACTAACTAAAAGTTTTCCTACACACAATTAGAAAAACTATATGTTATTTCCAAGTTCTAGCATACAATTGCACAAAGACACTTAAGCACTATGTACTTACTAAGTCAAAATTGAAGACTGATATTTGATATCTGGAATGAAAAGAAAATGGAGGGAAAAACATGGAGAGTTTGGAGTTCCAGGCACTATGTACTTCCTACACAGTAAGTCATATTTGATATCTGGAATGAAAAGAAAAGGAAGGGAAACACATGGAGAGTTTGAAGTTCTAGGCATCTCAGAGACAGTAGTTTGTACATAAAAATACAAAGGCTGACAGAAGTTTGGATTTTTTATGTAGTGGAATATCCAGGTAATGATGAAAGTAAGAAATGGAACATTTCCTTAAAAATGCAAAATATGGGAGGAAAAATTGTAAAGAAACATTGCTCAAGTTTGGAGAAGCCCACTAACATGCTTCCTTTCATTTGCTTACATGTGCGATCTCCTTTTGTTAGCTCCCTCTGATCACTGTTAAAAAGATTTAATCAAGTGAGATGGCAAAAGCAGAAATCCATGCCTCAAAAAGGCTCACCCAACATCACTCCATCGATATTCTATAGCGATCACCAGATGGAAAGTATACAATCAACATTTATCAAATCTGGACATCACTCCATAATTATATCGCAAACACAACAATGTTTTTTGTGAACCTAATACAAAGGAACACACAAAATAACAGATTTAACAAAAACAAATAACATATCAGATCTAAACGTTGATTACAACAAATAACACAAAGGAAAGAGGAAGGCCGTACCAACTGGAGATCCATTCAGATTGCAAGTAGATGCACTACCAACTGAGGGTTTGAGGGTTTGCGTGATCCAGTGTTGAGGAGGGTTTGAGGGCCAAACCAAATTGAGGCTGTCCGTACCAAATTGAGGAGGGTTTGAGGGATGAAGATGTCTTTGGGGGCTGTGATCTAGGGTTTGAGGATGATCTAGGGTTTGATGGCCATGATCTAGGGTTTGATGGCCGTGATCTAAGGTTTGAGGATGAAGATGATGGAGGTCTGGGGTTGCTGGAGGTCTGGGGTTTGAGGATGAAGATGTTGGAGGTTTGTGGCCTGTGGGTGAGATATCGAGTTCCCACCAAAATTTTGAGTTCCCCCCAGTGTTGCCGATCTTTGTGCGGTTGGAAAGCATGTGCACGTCTGATGGAGAACACGATTTGAAAAGGGGGGCTGCGGTTCAAAAAAAATTTCTCGTGAACTTGCCTGAAGAGGGACGTGAAGAGGTCAGAGCTTTTCCCCCTAAGATTTCAAGCTTCCCCCTCATTTTACAGTCAAAGCTCCCCCCAAAATTTGAGCTTCCCCTCATTTTTTTGAGGTCGCAAGGATGAAGATGCTGTGAGTTCCGAGCTTTTCCCCCCAAAATTTTGAGCTTCCCCCTCATTTTGCTGATTTGTGTGCGTGTGCAACTGCGTTTTTAAAATTTTTCTGTCATGCGCGTGACTGCGGGGCCCACGAACCTACGTGGCTTCATCCTGGCCCTTCCCTAGAGTGAATCCAGGCCGTTCTTGGTGACTGGGACAAAGCAATATGACTGGACTTATGACTGGGACAAAATTCAAAAAAGTCTTGTTTTATAGAATAGATATAGATATATATATATATATATATATATATATATATATATATATATATATATATATATATATATATATATATATATAAAATAAAACAGGGATGTTATCATGGGTTATTGGATAAGAGTTTTTGGATAAGAGTTGAGAAATTGGGTATAGATGAGGGATGTTATTAAGAGAAATAGGTTATTGGATAAGATTTTTTGGATAAGAGTTGAGAAATTGAGTATAAATGAGGGATGTTATTAAGAGAAATTGGATAAGATAAGAGAAATTGGATAAGTGAAGAGAAATTGAGTTTGAAAGCTTGGGGGGAAATTTGAAAATTGAAATTTTGATTGAAAACTTAATTTTTTTGAAATTGGGAATCTCTCTCTCCTCTGAAAACTTAAATTTTGAAATTGGGAATCTCTCGCTTCGTGAGGAGGCATTCATAGCTGCCCCTGGGGATCTCTCTCTCTTTCTCTGCTCTCTCTCTCTCTCTCTCTCTCGAATCCCTGCCCCCAAATCCCCACCCGCTGACCACAAGAAATGGAGATATTGGGAAGATCGGAGTCATTCATGCCGGATCTCCCCCATGTCGAAGACACAGCCACAGTCGGATTCATTCATGCCGTAAGCTTTGTTGATGTTGTGGTGCTTGTTGTTTGATTCTATCAGGAATTTGAAATTTTGACCAGATTTTGATAGAATTTAGTCTAAAAATGTGATTTTAGGGTTTGAGGATGGACGAGGCTTCATAGCTGCCCCTAACTGGGGATCTCTCTCTCTCTCTCTATGCTCTCTCTATGCTCTCTCTCTCTCAGATCCCTGACCCCAAAACCCCACCCGCTGACCACAAAAAATGGAGAAATTGGGAAGATCGGAGTCATTCATGCCGGATCTCCCCCATGTCGAAGACACATCCGCAGTCGGAGTCATTCATGACGTAAGCTTTGTTGATGTTGTGGTGCTTGCTGTTTGATTCTATCAGGAATTTGAAATTTTGATAAGATTTTGATTGAATTTAGTCTAAAAATGTGATTTTAGGGTTTGAGGGTCGCATACAATCAGCTGCCGCATTCGTGGAAGGAGGAGTTCAGGATTGCTGTGATGATGCTTGCAGCATTTGCCTCGAAGAGTTCTCCCAAAACGATCCTTCAACGGTATTATTTGATGGGCTTTATAAAAGTATATGCTTGGTTTTATGTTTGTTAATTATTGTGTTGATTTAATTTATGTTTTTTATTGTTTCTAGGTGACATGCTGCAAGCATGAATTCCATCTTCAATGCATTCTTGAATGGTACTTACCCCACAGTTATATCATGTTCATCGAAATTCTTTCTTTGATTAAAATGGATAGCTGTATGTCTATGTCTCTAAGCATATTGACCATGAAGAACTAATCCTGTTATTACTAAATCCTCACAGTTATGATATATTCAATCATCTGATGATGAAGGAAGTACATCTGGAAGCAGTATAAAAATGATACTCAAGGAGTTCCATGAAAGGTATTTTTTCTGATTTCATTGAAAATTGGATGACTTGATTCGCATGCTAAGCAGGTTCTTTTGAGTTGTTTCACAGTGCTGCGTCATTCACTGCATTAGATAGAAATTATCTCACTCCATTCTTCACAATACAACATGGCAACGAAGATGATTCAGGTAATATGTATATTGTTTTGTTTTCCTTAAAAGTCATAAATGAGCAATGAGCTTGAGCCAAAAATATTTCTATTAATGCCTCAAATAAATAGTAATGCACATTGCCTATCAACTTTAATCATATACGCATGTGTTCAACAGACACAGACATGTTTTATTAATGTTTCCGGATGTTTTGAACTCGGATTTAAAACTAATAACTTCTGATGTGTGGTGGACTACTAAATTGCTACAGTCTCATATCTTCACAATGATGAAGAACTGGTTAGGCGACAAATTTTCTATTGCAAAGTAATATATGGATGATGAGGTACCAAGCAATGATAATGTGTTTATTCTCCAGCATTCGCGAAGTTGTTTGGTAATTTAAGTAAATGTTTTATAAGTTTGCCTTTTTTGGTTTTATGATAGATTCTTGGATTGATCAGTTGATTACTCATTTTTTTTCATCCTGTTATGCGGGTGATGATCTCTGAATTAATGTGCAATCGCAAATTAATAGATGATACTTGCTATTTAAGCTGTCACAAATCTCTGAATTAATGTGCAATTGCAAAGTAACTTTAACCTTTTCGTTGACAAATTACAGATATATGTGTGATTTTGTTGTCATTTTGGAAGTCTGATGTTGACAACAAAACAAAAAATTACTCGATTCATTAGTACAATAGCCCAGATTGCTCTCATAAGCACGGTCTATTACATTATTGTTTTTTTGAGTTTTATTGCACTATTTTCCCTTTTGGGAAAATTTGAACATTACACAAATACAAAATCATTTCCACACAACCCATTTATATGGTATGGATGTGTGAATGTATGCATAATAAATTATTTTTATTTTCATGTGTATGCTTGGCATTGCACTATATATTATTAGCATGTCATGTGGATCCTCGGAGTTGATTTTATTTTCAATTTTGTTTGTAATATTATGGAAGTTTTTATATGCTTTGCATTGCACAATATATTATTAACATGTTCTTCTTTAGATGCAATTACTTGCAATATGTTGCACTAATTTTGACAACCAATGCCAGGAAAGCATATCGGTTAAGTGGATCCTTCTATAATGGGGTTCGCAATTTTCACAATATGTGCATTTTATATTCTGTTGTATGAATATGTTTTTCGAACATAGATTACAGTCATGTGGAGTAATACTTTTTAGATTTCACTTAGGCATACCATTCTCTTTGTAGTTTTCACATCTGGCTTGGTTACAAACCGAAAGAAAGTCAGGCGGGCTTGGAGATCTGAATTATCCTCTAATCTCCGATATGACAAAATCAATTTCGACATTGTATGGAGTGTTGATTCCTGATCAGGTAATAATAATATATTTAATCATATTGATAAAGGAAAGAAATAATTGATCATTTTTAGATCGATGTAATTTAAATCCTTAACGATAAGACCCAGTCCAGCTCAACTTTAACAAAGCAACATGTGTTAATATCTTACAGGGTAATGCACTTCGAGGACTGTTCATTATCGACATGGAAGGAGTTATTCAGCACTCTACTATTAATAATCTGGCCATACGCTGAAGTGTTGATGAGGCATTAAGGACACTCCAGGTAAATTGTTTACAGACGCTGCCACTAACCCTAAGCAAATAGTTTAGTGGGTGTTTGGCCTTCCATTAGATCTGCTCTTGGTTTTGCCTCGCCTTCTCTGTTCAATTTCCAACTAACTCCACTGATCTACCCATTGTCTTTGCAAGCCATGCATTACGTGCAAGAAAACCCTGATGAGGTGTGCCCCTGCAGGATGGAAGCCGAGGGAGAAGTCCGTGAAACCTGACCCCAAGCTGAGCAAAGAATAATGTGCATCTATTTAGGAATTGTATTCGCTCGAGTTGATGGTAAGATGTTTGTTTTCATGCGGGAAGAACAAAAGATACATTTTTTGTTGTAATCAATCATTTTCCAGTTGTTTGACAGTCAAATAAAATCCATTGAAAGAGGATATCAAAATCAGGAGTCATATGAAATACAAGGCCACGTCTTATAATAAAAGTGTAATTTTAGGTTTCCTCTGATTTTATTCTATTAAGATTCATCTATCTATTACAAATAGATCCATCAATCTCTTAGAAATTATGCTTCATCTTTTTAACTGGTTTCTTTGAAAAAATAGAATTTTTTGTAGAGCATGCTTACATGGCGGCATCTGTGAATTCTACTGAAATCCAGTTGCAAATTTTTAATATCCATCAAAAGATTTGTAGGCTCAAAGCGGTTAGTGTTCTCTCTTTTAATTCATTTTTATTTATATTTGAAAAAAATATGGATTTTTGTTTTTTAGTTTCTGTAATCCTATTAGACAGTGAATTAGAGGAGAGAACAAAATTGAGATCCATCTATTACAATTCAGATCATTCATCAATCAAAGGGGTACCCCGGATTTTTTTCTATTATGATTCATCTATCTATTAGAAAACGATTGATATTTCTATTAGAAATTATGCTTCATTCTTTGTTAATTGGTTTCTTTAAAAAACTGAATTTTTGGCATAAAAGGGCATACATTATGGTTAGACTTTCAATATAGAATGACCATTGGAGCTTTGGTCTCGATAAAATATGTGGTTTCAACTATCTATTTTGGAACTATATAAGTGTTTTTATCAAAAGTGGAGCATTTGCTGCTTAGTTTGAATAATTGATCTTTTATGGAAAAAGGAAAAGTTGCATGTTAAAGTAACAATTTTAACATGAAAAAAGATATTAATAGCATGTAATAAAATAATGGTGTAGGCATAAATCAGTTTATTTGACTTACATTCACAAGTTTTGTTACTTTGGTAGTTACATGAAATGTACTTCAGCTTAATCTGTAAATAGTTCAAATATAAAAGCTTATGAAGTCTTTACTGAAGCAAATATTATGTCAGCTATTAATCAACTGAGTTAATTTCCATAAAACCAAATATATGGTTTAAACCATCTACAGATCTTAACGTATGTATGTTTCAACTTTAAATCATAGCATGATCGCCATACCATATTCTCCAATATGGTTCAAATCCAACCATACCCAACCAATTTGCCAGATTCAGATCATACGAAGGCAAGTGGGAAAAGTGTTAGGATATATGCATTCTCTCCATTAATGCCAAAATTTAGGAATTGATTTTTGTTGTTCATCTTGAATATTTGTAAAACATATCTTTGGAAATGGTTAATTTGTATTTGAAAGTATGGTGTTGGGATAATTTGATACTATTTGTGGCATTCTACATGATTTTGGATTGTGCCTGGCGGTGACTAATGATGTAGAGTGATGTGTGTGTGTGTGTGTGTGTGTGTGTGTAGAAGTAGTATGGAAGCTTATTTGCATCAAGGTTTTGTTGTAATCTGCATGCGGTGACTCAAAAGGTTTTCATGAATCCTTGAAGCAAAAATATATGTATAATTTGCCTTGGCCCTATTTTAGTATGGTTATATGAAGAATAATGTATAATGATGTTTAAGTTTCCATTGATATGGGAATATTTATGATGCTTATTTTTAATTTTCATCTTTTAGTGGATTTTGCAATGGTATGCATTAGATCTTTGTGTCGATGTAAGGTGGGACATGGAGACTGTGGTCGATTGTAGGATTAACAAGGATGAGTTTCATAAGATTTGTCTCTTGCACTGTGATTTCATTATTTGGAAAACTTCTGGTCATGGTAACGATGTCTATAATTTTAGAAGGGTCAGTTTAAAATTGCATCTTTTAAAGTCTAGGATTTTCATGAAGCATGATCACATTGCTTCATTCTTACAAATAGATGTTTGTCACTTCGCCAGAGACAAATGTGTACTTAATTCATATGGTTTTAATGACAATGGCTAAAAAGGTAAGAATCTTAGATGTTTTGATAATATATGAAGAGGATATTTATACTATTTCAAGGTTAAAAATTTGTCATGTGTTCTCTTAATATTATATTCGCTACATAAAATCTGATTTTTGGATACTACAATGTTATAGGGCCACATATAGATGCACATGTAGATCTTAGAGGGAGATCATGAAGGTAGATGTTGATATCTTTTATGTTTTTCAATATATGTGCTTTATGTATTTCATGTTCTTCAACCGCAATCATGGCCAGTCTTCAAATTTCTTCTATGCTTCCTTCTATGCACATGTTTCATGGTGTAAATGTTTTCATAACATTGCTAAAAAATATAGAATGACATTGAAAATTATTTATTTATATTGCAGTCAACATTTTCTTTTTTGCCATCTCTTTTATAACAAATTTTAAGGATAAGCTTGATGCTTAGCAATGTCCTTTGAGTATGTAGAGTAGAAAACCTTCAGTCCTTCCCATCTGTCATGTAATTCAAAAGAATAATTTGAAATTAGAAGGAAATACAAATTCAATAGATGTGATAACTCAATGTGCTAGCATTTCAAATTGAATACCAAAATTTATGATATAATTAAAAGTAGATAACCTGCAAATCAGTACCATCTGTTTGTAATACAAAAGATTAATGTGAAAATAGAAGGGAATACAAATTCAAGTTCAAGTTCAAAGAATCAAAATATTTCATAATACAAAGAATCGATAAAATGTGTGACGAAGTCTGAAGTGGCACCTTTTCCTCCCTAGCAAAGCGCTACACCGCGGTCTACAAGCCCAAGGTAAGAGTTCATCAGGACTTTAATCAGTGGCGATAGTTGTTGTACCTGGCATTAAACATATCTTGGACTTTGTCTCATGTCTCTACTTTACTTCCAGGTCAAGCATTACTAACAGTGGTATTGCAATGATATGCAATGTGTTTCCCCAAAATCTTTCTAGACTTCTCCTAGCTCTTTGTCCAAATATCACCTCAAGTAATCCTCTTTTTCAATGCTTTTCGCGTTGATATATGTTCATGTCTGATCTTTGCCTTATTATATTTGATGCTTTGCCGTGGCCCAATTTTCATTTCTTCAGTTATTTGACTGTTGGATGAGCAATTCTGATCTTAATTTTGAAAATGAGAATACTGAAGATTGATGGGTTGCATACTTTGTTGGGTTGCATACTTTGTTGACCTTAGTTTTTAATTCAATCTGAAGTGTGCTGGGTTGCTTACTTTGTTGACTTTAGTTTTATAGGTTCTTTGTCCTCAAAATTTATTTTTTAACTCTTTTTATCATTTTATATAATCAATGCAATAAAGATCTTTTATATAATCACTGCAATGAAGCTTGCAATCAAAATTTTTACGGCTAACCAGCGAGTCATGCCTATGAACAAGTCCTACATTCAAAATTTATGTCTCAGCCATCAGGATTTTTGGGGGAGAACTCTAAAGCCTAAAACATCATTTTTGACATTCATGAGTCTTGGCTTTGCCATTTCAAAAACTGTAGGTAGCCATCTCTCTCTCTCTCTCTCTCTCTCTCTCTCTCTCTCTCTCTCTCTCTCTCTCTCTCTCTCCCTCTCCCGTTCTTCTCTCAATCGAATGGTAGAGGAGAAAATGCTTAATTTGTCAATTTAATTGTCTGAATTTTTGTATCCCTTAATATCGAAAGGAAGAGAAATAAACACTTAATATTCTGTCTTCTTGCAGGACTGATTGGGTTGGCCCTTTCAAAAGAATGGGCCTTATCAGATATTACAACTTCTTTTGCGGTGCAGTAAAGGTTCTTTTCAGTTCATTCTTTATTTCGTACTTGCCAAATTTGCATTGTCTATTTTAATTATGTGTAGATCATTGCTTAATTTGCATTAAAAGTACTTTAATTTAAGTTATGTGTTTGTTGTGTAGATCATCACAAACCTCCAATTTAAGCAATCATACATTCTTTTTTTATCATAGGTTTGCTGTTGATATATGATTCATTGCATAATTTATGTCAAAGCATTTGAAAAGAAATTTTCTATTTTGAGCAATTTTTTCCTCAATAATTTAATCTTAGTTTTCTTTAGCTTTTTTCTCCTCTAATTTTTGAGCTCATGAACATATCATCATTTTGAATTGTAATTCATCCTTTGTTTAATTCATCCCCAATGATTTTTTTGAATCCTCAGTTTAATTGTAGAAGATTTTTACCAAGGCAGATTGCGCTAACTCGAGCAAAGCGTGACTGGGAGCTAGAGATTATCTCTAGGTTCCGTCTGATGGTAAATTTTGTAACAAAGTAAATGTAGTTTGCTATATTAGTATTAAGTTCAGTTTTCTGAATTTTAAACATATCCAATTACTGAGACTTGGTTTAGTAATTTCATGATTGATATATGACTTCTAGCGGCTATATATAATTTTAGTACATCATTATTTTCTCCATTGTTTTGCTATTATTTTTTATATGCATGTGGATACTATATAGAATATATAGATCACATAGGGTATGATAGTCTGTGATAATATATGCTTTTTGGTTGTCGATGCTTTTAAGCTATATTGCAACCATGGTAATGCATACGTAGGTAGGAAAGAAATCTTAGCGAATACTAAACTAAGAAAATTGTTGTTAAATTAACATTGGATTATTAGTGACTGCTCATTTGCTTTCCAAGGTCAGCGTTTGTGCTTTATGTTATGCACACATGATTTGCTAATCAAAAAGTTGAGTGTTCTGTGTATTCTTATATCATCATAATAACTATAATTGCTGTTATGTTTATCCATTTAATTTAATAGCTTAATTACCTTATCATTTCATGTAGGAACAATTGTCGAAGGATGATGCAAGGCAATAATTTCTTCGAATCATGAGAATCATGAGAAGTCTTCCTTACGGAAATTCAATTTTTTTCTGTTTACGGCAGATTGATGATCCAATAGGCCTTTTACCTGGAAGAATTGTTTTAGGCATAAATAAACATGGGGTTCCTCACTACTCTTTGAGTACCTTTTGTTTTTTGGTGTTAACAAAGAACAAGAAACTAAAAATTATTGATATGTGAAATCTGTAATGTAGGTTCATTTTTTCAACCTGTTCCGAAAGAATATTTGCACCATACAGAGCTAAGAGACATAATGCAATTTGGTAGCAGCAACACTGCTGTGTTTTTTGAGATGAGAGTTGCTGGTGTACTTCATATTTTACAATTTGAAACTAAGCAGGTCAAGCATTGATGCTACTTTCTTTTGTCTTTCATTTGATTTCTTCTTAATTTTTAATATTTTGATCTCAAGCACAAAAATACTGTTCTAAAATATCACCCCATTTACTTTAATATTCTACAGGGAGAGGAAATATCTGTTGCTCTTCAAACACACATAAATGATGTGATACTTCGAAGATACTCAAAAGCACGCACTGCTTCTATTGGATCCATTCAGAGTGATATTGCCCAAACAGTTAAGTCATCAAATGTGATGTTCACGAAAAACGTATCCAGGAATTATCTCAAGCTGTTGACGAATCTCAGAAAAATGCAGATCAAGTAAGTAATTAGGCTCGAGTATAACATGTTTTGCTTTATATTTCATAATCACCCATTGTTTTTGTTGTACCGATTTGCATTCACTATATCTCAAAATTTAACTACTGAAAGATGACTTATAAACTTAATGTAGAGTAAGTGGAAGAGGTGATAGTTAAAATATAAGAGTGAAAAGTGAACTCACATTTGAATACCATAACCAAACATTTGTTTCTAGAATTAATCAAGAATAGAGTCATTTTACGTGTTTCAAATCAATAGATAACATCAATACCAGTTCTATCTACAAGATCCTCTTCAACCTTAAAGTTGTAACTAAGCATATTTTTTCACTGAGTGAAGTCACCCTCTATAATACAGAGAAATTGCAAGATTCATGTTATTGACAAAGGATGACAATCGACCTATAATTTTGTCGTAGTCTTGCAAATTCAGTGTACAATTGATCTTGATGGTTTGTGTTGAAATGGGAAATCAACATGATTGTTAATCAATAATTTGGGATCATTACATAATAAATTTACCGTGAGATGCTGACACTGATTATTTGTATTTTTATATCCGATGATCATGCATTCCGATCCAGTATGTCCAGTGATAGAGGTGAAACTATCTTAGTTGCCATGATGATACTGTGAATTATAAAATCTCCTATATTTTTTAATTTGGTCCCATATCTAACGCAAATTCTTAATTTTACTTTTGATGATTGCAGTTGACGTTGAATTTTTTGGTTCTGCCATCGGATCTGAGATTGGACGCTGCAAGTGCGGATCCAACACCTGTGACCCATGCAAATGCAAATGAAGCTGTTGTTGTCATGGTGGTTATATGAGTCTTAATATAATTGTTATTATGTGCTTAGGATAATGAGGCCATGACCAATATCATGCAATACTGAGGATTGTTCTTATTGCCAGCAAAAAAATACTTGCCTTTTTCTGTTTGTGTGATGGTGTGTTTTTCTGATGTATGTGTGCCTTTTTGTAAGCTTTCTCTCTTCTTTTAGTTGAATGAAAAAGAAGACTCTATCCTACAAAAATGTCTCCTAATTTGGATCCTTAGTTTGAGTTATTTGTATCGTCTTTAAAGTTCAGTAACTTGTTCAGGCTTGAACATTTTGCCGTTCAGTTTGTTTCTTTTTTGCTCTTTAATATTTTTTGCATTTTGATCTTTTAGGGATTGATTAATGAGTCAACAATGCAGGAAATATGGTAGGACTCTATGGTACGAGATGAACTGGACAATGGCTGAAAAATTCATGCGCATGATTAAAATTCATGTGCAGGTTGACCCTCTCTTTTGTACTTCTTTTAATACAAAACTACAGAAAGTAACGCAATAATTAGTATAACAATCTCCCTAGCGGGTCATTGGGTCCTCCATTCAGCTCTACTAAGAGTGCTACCCGTAGTTCTTGGAAAGAAAATAAAAGTATGGCCTAACTTGATGATGTATAAAATGGAGTTCATTAAGTGGTTCACCATGGAGAAGTAGGATGTCAAGTATTGTAGTCTTGACACTGCAATAACAATGATGTGTAATGGAACAAGGAATGAGGATCACATGGAGTCCCATGGCTGTAATGTCAATGATTGTAGTATATGCTGCCACAACGCTGTAATGGTTGGTCAGCATGCATATAGACTAACATTTTGGTCATCCTTCATGCTAATGAAATCAACAATATGCCTTCATACTTTTCTAGATCAGAAAGAGGTGGACTATTTGATGAATGTAATGACATCCGTCTTTGAGGTCGAAGGAAATCTATAGAGTGAAATAGAATGATATGTCCAAATTAGAAAGCTGATAAATAACATCTGTGTTTCACTACATATTAAAATCAAAAGTGCGAAACAAAAATTAACAAAAGTTCCTCCTCCCTTCCGAAGCATCTACTTCTAGCTAGCGTGCTTCATTCCATGTTTAGAATGTCATTCGATTTCAAATTAGTAAAAACAAACTTTATTGTAGCCAATGATCCTGTAGAATGTATATCTGCAATTTTTAATTGGAGATGGGCAATCTGACCATGAAGACATCCATTCGTCCCTCTCCCTTTCTTTTTTTTTGATAATACCTTCTGTTGATGGGGCCTTAAAAACCACAAAACCAAAAACAACCATGTGAAGTTGCACATGCAGCCTAAATTTTTTTTGGGGGGGGGGGGGAGCTAAATCTGAATGGAAGTAAATTTTGAGGGGAACCAAATTCTTTATGGGAACAAAATTTTTGGGTGACTAAATTTTTTGGAGAAACTAAATAACAATTATTGCACTTTAATTATTGTTGTTTGTCTAAAATTAGGAGATCCAATATTTTGAGGGGAAAACAGCTGAAATGAACCGTGCCCTTAGGGCACAGGTTATGACTATCTATATATTAAAACACAACTGTTTTTGAATTCTAGGGCTGACTAGGACAAGCTGACTGGGACAAACAGGTTGATAGAAAGACGGCTTGGATTTAATCTTGAGGAATGAATGATTGAGATGAGATTTTGTGCAAAGTTTTGGAGGGAAAAACATTTCTATGGAAATGAAAGTTTATGGGGAATGAAACTTTATGAGGAATGAAAGTTTCTGGGGAAATGAAACTTTATGGGGAATGAAAGTTTTTTGGGAATAGCAGAGTGCACGCAATTAATGCATTTGAGAAAAAAACATAAACTTGCACTTAATGTTACAGATCGAATGTTGCTGCAGATCAAATGATATCTCCCTCAATATGGGGCACACCGTCTCTTCGACTCATGGGGCAAAGATGCACGCCGAAGGCGCTCGCTAAATTGTTGTTCCGCGTCTAAAGCACCCGCGCCAATTTTTTTACTCTAATTTGTTGTTCCGTATCGAAGGCGCCCGTGCCGAATTTGTTGTTCAGCACCAAAGGCATCCGTGCCGCTAACTTTTTTATGCTAATTTGTTGTTCCGCGCAATTTTGGCTTTGAAAATAATTTTTTGGGGGGAATAAAGATTTCGCGGGGCAAAATCTTAAATGAACCGTGCCCGCGGGCACGGGTTATCACTAGTATATATATATATATATATATATATATATATATATATATATATATATATATATATATATATATATATATATATATATATATATATATATATATATATATATATATATATATATATATATATATATATATATATATCTCTCTCTCTCTCTCTCTCTCTCTCTCCCTCTCTCCCTCTCCCTCTCCCTCTCCCTCTCTCGCCCCATGTGTGTGAGAAAAATGTAATTGTTCACGTGCACAACCAAGTTATCTATGCACGTGCATAGTTTATCCATTTTTACATATTTTTTTGAAATTTTTTAGAAGGATTGTTGTATACCTAATGGATTATCAACACATCAAAAATAATTCAATGATATTTGATCCTCAATCTAACCCTTGCAACTTCAACGGTCACAGAAGTTGCAGAAATCTAGAACTTTTGTAACCGATGGATCGAAAGTCAGATGCTCCAAGGGCTTATCCATATTTGGGGTGTTGGGGTTTTGGAATTTGAGCACTAATCCTATAAAAAATTTCAAAAAAAAAAAATTAGGGAAAATGACTTATCTGTGCACGTGGAGAGCTAACTTGTCTGTGCACTTACATCAACCCGTACACAAACGGGTTTTCAATTTATGGAAGAAGGAAAACAAGGAAAGACGATAAAGTACAACCGCAACTTTGCAATCGGTTTATTAGATTCAAGGGTACTAGCACAAAATTACATTAGATCGCATCGGCACCTTGGCACCAAATAATCTACTTGCATAGGGGGAGCGGCGATCCACAAAGACACTTGTTGTTGAAGTAGGAGTACTGATTGAACTTAGAGGTCACGCTACCCGCCGGAATCTCCCCACACAGCAGATTGTAGCTAACATTGAACTTCGTCAGCCCATATCCCGTCACCTGGTTGATCTGCGCTGGGATCGAACCGTAGATATGGTTGTTGTTCAGCTCCAAGTCCGTCAAATTGAGCGGGAAGCTTACGTTGGTGAGGTCGAAGCTAAGCAGGTTCTCTTGCAGGTTAATTATGGACGTGGCCTTCCACGATCCAAACAGGAACGAGGCGTCGCCGGTGAGCCGGTTGTGAGAAAGGTCGATGAACGGCCACTCGGGGTTTCCGAGAGAACTGGGGATTGGGCCGGAGAGCTTGTTGTGGTCGAGGAAAAGGGTCCCCGGACTCTTGGGGAAGCTCCCGAACGAGTCGGGAATTGGTCCGGTGAGCTTGTTATGGCTGAGGACCAGAGCGCCGAGGACGTTTCCGAGAGTGGACAACGAGGGGGGAATGGACCCGGTGAACTTGTTGTACGCGAGGCCGAGGTAAGTGAGTGTCGTGAGCTCCGAAAGGAACGAAGGGACGGGCCCGGAGAGGGAGTTGTGGTCGAGTTGGAGCCAGATGAGGTTGTTGAGCTTGGTTATGGTCGGCGGGATAGGCCCGACTAGGTTGGGGAGACGGCTGAAGATGATGTTTAGGAGCTCGGGGAGGTCGCCGATGGCGGGAGATATGGTGCCGCTGAGGTTCGTGTCCCTTTGGATGGCGATGCCTGTCACACGGCCGGTGGTCGAGTCGCATCCGATGCCGTCCCATCCGCAGCAGTCGGTGGAGGGCGTCCACTGGGCCAAGGTGGAGGGGTTGTCGAAGTTGGCGGCAATGGCTAGAAGCGCCTTTTTGTCGGCATCGTTGCATTGGCCGGACGTGGAGGAGACCAGCACGAGGAGGATGAAGGACAATAGAACTGGAGTCGTCGACATTTTTGGGGTCGAGTTTGGCAAGGGAGAATGCTGATAATGCTATTCTTAATGTGTCCAGTTGAGGAGTATAAATAGGCGTCCAGTTGAGGAGGGCTCGGGATGTGCTGGTGGTGGTCAATGCTGATAATGCGTCTCAGCCTACAATGGAAAAGTAAATACTAGTTTAATGCATCCGCCGCCGCCTCGTTGGACGAGGCGTGTTTCTTTGTATCTAGATCTTTAAGTACTTGCACCAAGTGATCATCGAGTCTTTGTTGGCCGCCGCGAACAAGCCAGGCTGGCGAGCTTGTACGCCCCTTTCGCAGTGTGGGATGTGGGAACCAAAATCACAAGTTCGGTGTTGATATCAGAAATCACATGTAGCCTCCTGAATTTGATCTTTTGGTGCAAATTTTCTCCCCACTGTTATGCCGATCATGAATATGCCTAGAGGATTTTCTGATAGTGGGACCTAGGCGCACACAGACTACGTTTCAGATATCGTGACTTTCACAAACTTTGGGGTGAAAGTTGTTTATCAGCCAAAAACATGTGACTCCAAATACAACATGGATGGTACAAGAGCGTTGTTATTTGCACCACATTGTTTTATGAATACACCACAAAACGTTTTGCTTTCCAATTTTAACCCCAACATATCTAATTTCACCCCACAGCACCACATCATAACCATTTTTATTCATTAACTCAATTTCAGTTCCTAGGATTTTATTTCTGAACGAAGAAATGTTACCCCTTGCCAACAACTTCAGCATCTGTCACGATGTTGAAATTCCATCTCTCAAGAACCTCAGACGTGTCCTTGCTCGTTATCACGAGAACAATCCTTTGCAACTTGCCAGCTTCCGACCATTCTACTCAAGCACGACGAAGAAAACATCAAATAGTAATCTAATCAAAAGATGATTATTTTATGAGGGTTTGGGGTTGAATTTTCTTGCCCGATAACTGAGAGGTGACTGGTGAGCCTAGCAATGAAGGACTTGACGCCCTCGTTCTGAGTCAGAAGCATCGAGAGACCGTACTTCTTCACCTTTCCGAAGCTTTCTTCGGGATACACCCCTCGATTGTAAAGAACACGGCATTTCGATTGTTGTTCATTCCCTGATCAAAATGACAAGATACAAGAAAAGACGTCTGCTATGCAATTTCTTACTTGTTCGCTGCATAACTTGTGAAATTGAAAAGATGGGTGTCAGCAAAAACCCCGAGAAATCGAAAAATGAGAGCGCAGAGTGGGAGAATATCAGTAGCGAAGAACCCGCTGACGATGGCGGCCGAGCCCTCGAGGGTGATGATGTCCGTTGAGAGGGTCCTTGAAGCCATCTCATGTTTATAGTTTCTTGATAAAAAAAATTGAATTTTTTTGGGAGAGAAGGTTGCAAGCTGATCAATTATTGAGTATGAGATGAAAGAAGAAGAGAATGAAGGGATATTAAGTCCACTGAAATTTGTTAATGAATAAAAAAAATTATGAAATGGGGTGCTGTGTGGTGAAATTAGATATGTTAGGGTTAAAATTGGAAAGCAAACAGTTTTGTGCTATATTCATAAAACAATGTGGTGCAAATAACAACACTCACGGTACAAAAAGACCTACAATTGGGTTGCAATACTAGCATGCTTGTGTACATCAATGACTAAACCACTACAAACAGGCACTGAGATGGTTGAACAGATTGCTTTTCCTCCTGACAAGAGTCACATAAACTCGAGATAACCTCCAATACTGCACAATTTGAGTCTGTCATCAAGGCATGCCTCCTTGTAGAAAAAGACGGGTCATAGTAAAAGACTAAAGAAAAGACATGTTATAATGAAGGACTAGTATTAACACAAGTTCCACATGATAAATCATAGTGCTTAGTCGACAGTTATGCAACCAAAGGTACGTGTTAAACCCGTTTTCCATGGCAAGCTTATCGAACGAGAAGTATGAGCGGTTTCCGCAGGCTTCTTCCTCGGCTTCTTGCTCCGTTCCTCCTTCTCGGCCCGAGTGGTGGCCGTCGCCTCCTGGCTCCACTTCTGCCCGGCCTGCATCGAGCTCTTGGGTGCGTGCTGCTTGCCATTGTCCTTGGTCGGCGGCTGCTTGGACGTCGCATCCCTCGCCATTTTCACGATCTCCTCCATCGAAAGACTCATGGTCGCAACTGCAAAAAGAAAACAGATCAGGGTGAGCATATCAGAAGTTGATCGCTAAGCTCGAAGTACCTTCGAGCCAGACATGATGGGCTGCTGCTCGTCCTTGATCATGGTCCTTCAAGACCATGCTTTCCCTGGGGATCTCCTCCAGGATCTTGGCGTTCTCAAGATCGCTCCCCTCGAGGACCACTTCGTCTTTCACTGAGGGATTCAGAGTCCCCCAGTTCAACCTCAGAGCCAAGTCCGCCGGCGTCGAGACGAAGACGAACCTCTCCTTCCAGTCCCTCACTCTGCCGGGCAGAGCGAGGACGAGAGGCCGACCCCTCCTCGCACAGACGTAGTAGTACACCTCCTTCCTCTTTGCCTCATAAAAATACTGGAAGAGCGGTAGCGTCGGACTTACGCAGCTGGCGGAGCAGAGGAGGAGGAAGCCGACCATCGAGGTAATGAGGTTCAGCATCAATTGAAAGAGTGGGAGTTCGAGGAAGTGAATGACGAGAAGGAGGAAGGAATGTAGCGGGAAGCGAAGCCCCAAGGCAGAGGTTGGGTAGTATACGCGGACCTCGTTATCCCATGGGGAGCAAACCCACTCGTCGAGTTCGGGGAGGCAAATTGTGTAGGGGGGCCGGATGAACTTGGAGCGGACCTCAGGGATGGCAGAGGGAAACAGTTGAGACATCTGAGCCAGGATTTCAACAGCGGTCGTGACTCCGCCACCGCTTGTGACCTTGGCGGTCAACCTTGGTACCTTTCCTTTTTTAGGGTCCCTCTTAATCCCCGACGACGAAGCGACGACATGCTCGACTGCCATGTCTGCCTCCCACTGTTTTGGCCAAGACATCAACGGTGCCTCCGACACCATCGGATCCGATTCAGCGGTGCCACCCTCACCAATCTCGCCGAACTACGGCTCGACGAAAGAATTCGAAGCAAAAGAAGCAGACGAATGCATTGGACGGATCGAGAGAGTACCTAGAACAAAGAAGATGATCGGAGCTCCGACGGTTGCGAACGGTTGACGACGACTGCTCTTTTCTACGGAGGGGAAAGTCGAAAATTTGAAAATTCGAGAGAAAGTTCTCTCCCTCTCCCCTCCGTCTCTATTTATAGGAAGAGTCAGGTGATCTTAGCCGTCGGACGTGGGCCACATGGCGAGATCTGAGCGGGACTGGGCTGTCGCCTCGACTTCCCCCCAATCACGTCAGCCACGCGTCACCCCCGAGCGGTTGGATGTCTCGATTTCTCCCCGTCGTCGAATCGCCATCATGACCAAGAGATCCAGCAGTCAGATCGAATTAAATACTGCCGACCAGCACTCAACCAATGCACATACGACACATCATCCGAGCTGGGCTGGGGTTGCCGCTTCGAGCTCGAATGACGGGGGCAATTGTTATAGCCTTAAGTCCGGCTCAGATAATCAAGGCTCATGAATGCTGGAAGCCCAAGCGAACAACTCTCCGACCATCCAGAAGAGATACTAGCCCGAACCGAAGATCGTCTCTATCCATTGAAGATCGCCTCGTCGAGCGACAAGCTCGCCCTCAGGGCCGACTAGCGACGGTCGCCCACTCTCCTCGCAGGAAGCATGGTCAGACGGTCCGAAGGCACCGAGCTTGGTCTCCGAGCTTCTCCCCAAGGGCGGTCTAGCGTAAATATCTCTGACAGGGAGACGTAGGGCCACCCACCCACCATTAATGCCATTGGTTAAGGACGAGAACTGATGGCCGCCAATCACATCGCCCATTAATGCATTAATGACTCTGACACAGTCTGACACCCGTTAATGTGTTAATATCTCTGACGCTCCCTCATCGACCAATCACTTCTCCACTTGTGCTCCAGCTAGGCTGATTCGACAGCTGATTGGACGGCGAGCAACTGCCTCTCAACCCTATAAATACCCCCTCCAGCCATCAGGAGGGGTTGATTAGTTGAAATTCTTAACTCCTTTCTAATATTCAAGGTCGGATATCTCTCATATATCTGTGCCTTCCTCATAAGCTCGCCACGCTTCGCCGATCTACCTTAAGATCGCCAAGCGTGTCCAACACACTTATTACAAGTCATCCACTGTCTTAAGCATCGAAGAGGCTACGGGATGACAGCCAGCCCTGCCTCTGACGAGTTGCTATTATTGCAGGAAGCTCGCCGCATCTACCAGGATACGACGACCTTGTGTGGTCTTCAGGCAACCTTGGATTCTCCACCCCCGAAGCTTGTTTCGAGTCGTGCTAACCTCGCCATTAACTCCAAACCTGAAATGATTGTACACGTGATTCCCTTCAAATACAAATCTCATTGTTGAGCGGACTTGACCCGCAACAATATCCAATACCAAAGTTGATCACAATCAAGTCCAACCTATGCAATTCATCCAGCGGAAGCACCAACAAACACAATGGATTTAAGGATAGAAAAATAACAGGAATAAGATATAAACACAACACAAGTAATAAATATTAATTCAATCAAACATAGATAACATGAGCGATTTACTAGGGTTCAGTCTCACCGATATGATGAGACATACGGACTGCCTTCCATTGTCAATGGGAGTCCACTAGATCAGATATAAATTGTTTACAAGTTGATTACACCCTACGCCTTTAGATTACTTCAACAAAAGTGCAACTATCTTGTCGGGTCACGATCCATCAAGGATTTAAGCTTGGGGAGCGCTCACGAGGAGAACATATGCTAGATACACCATACGGAAGAGACTATCCGCCCTAAGGAGATCCACAAACCCAATAGAAGCATGTCCAGTTGCATACCTCGCAAGTAACCCCCTAAAGATCATGCTTACTCGGGAAGGAAGAGGCACATCCTACAAATGATGTTACTAAAATACCCCCTCACAATCTTATACATAGATCTCCCATTTGAGAGGATGCGAACTCATAATATTCTTTGCATTCCCTCTCTTTACTTTTAAGGCTATATTTTTTTATCTCTCATGTTCTCTTTTTAGCATATGATGAGTCAAAGTCGGTGCGGTCACTCTTGGTTCAACTCGCTAACACTCTTGATGTATATGACATGCAGGTTACCCGACAACTAGGAGAAAGACCAATCACTCACATTCGGCTCCATCTACCCATTATGCCATCACATCACATGTTAATTACTTAAAAAGCTAAAGAAGTGTACGTAAGCAAGGAAAAATTGGGAAATACGGTACAACGACGTAGACGATTTAGAATCTAGGCAGAAATGGTAAATAATTAGAGGGGTGAAAGGATTCAAATTTTATGTAATTTGTTTAAGCTTTATATAGAAATTTATATTACTATTGTTTTCTATGATTCAAATCCCATGGTGCAGATTTTCCAAGGGACTCGGTCGAGTAGGAGGCTATTCGGTCGAGCAGCAAGTTACTCGGCCAAGCAGCATGGAGACTCTGACAGACCAAGCAGACAGAGAGTTTGGGAAAGTTTTTCCTTTGGCTCGGGTGACTCCTACTCGATCAAGTAAAAGGCTACTCGATCAAGCAGCAATCTACTCGCCCGAGCAGCATGAAGACTCTGTTTGCCCGAGCAGCCCGAGGGCATTCCGTTTGAAAAGGAATACTGACACTTGGGCTGAGTATGCTACTCGACCGAGACAACTCGCTGTTTCCAGCGATTATTTTTGGGCGTGACAGATCGACCGAGCAGGCCGAGCTGACAGTCGACTCGGGCCGAGCAGCGCGCGGGGCCAAGCAGAAACCCGACGGTTGGATTGGATTTTTTGGATTTATTTTGGGTTTCTATTTAAACCTAACTATAGTTTTAGAATAGGTTAAGCCTCCATTTGGATTATTAGAGTTTTGGAGAGCCTCTTGCTACCCCCATTGGAGATTGGAGAGAGTTTTAGGGTTTGTGTTCTGATCGCGTCCAGATATACACCCAAAAAATGACTTGTAGTCTTACCACAAGCGCCCGGTGTAGTGGCGAGCGGGTATCAAACATAGGGAGGACAAATGACAGTATCTTACTTTGATTACCTAGCTATCAAGAGAATACGAATAGTTTTGATGTAATGGACACAATCGTTCAAATAGCAAGAAATATCAATATAATAAAAGGCGTCTAGGGATAGGAAATCCCCACTACGGACCGTATCTCATCCTTGTGAATCATAAATTTCATTGTTGCTAAGCTTGAGTATAGGTGAACTAGTCGCAACTTAATGTAGAACCAAGCTCACGCTCTCGCGCTATTGCCGGTCTATAGCAAACCTAGGTTAGGGCCCACTATCGTGCAAACCCTAGCCTAAGCCGCTAGCGTGAAGAATGACATCATTGTACAATCGCATCTCGAGCCCAATCTCGTGCAAACTCGAGCTACGATCTAGGTTTTGATAGTTCGTATTCGTCCAATCTCTTGCAAACGAATATTAGGATAGATTTATAATTAAAAATCCTAGCTTTGGTCCAATCTCTTGCAAACCAAATCTAGAGAACTTTAATTATTAATCTAAATCGAATATTGATCACTCCATATTTTACACCTTTTTTTGCATATTTGCATGCCATTTCGGTTGCTCATATTGCGATTTTCACGATTATTCGATGATATTGTGTTACTTTTCACTATTTCTTGTTTTTGTCGGATTTCAGGAAATATGAGCAATTGCGAGCAAAAATGAGCTTAAAGGACTTGCACGCATAATGGAGCATTGCTCATGGACTTATTGAGGACCTATCAGCGATAGAAGACGGGTGGAAGAAGAAAGAACGTCGTAGGAGCGACGGGGAAGCGAAAAGATGAAGTTTGGGCATTTTCAGCATGCCACTCGGCTGAGTGAAGGACTCACTCGGTCGAGGAAAGAAGCCCACTCGGCCGGCCAGATCAGACACGCAATTACTTGAAGATTAGCGTGCACTCGGCCGAGTGACGACATCCCACTCGGCCGAGTATGGAGACACCACTCGCCCGAGTGGCACACGAACGACGGCATCCAAAAGACCAGACTTACTGTAATCCGTCAGTCGACTACGAGCTCCGAATCGGCTGAGTACCAAAAGCCCCTCGACCGAGTGACATTTGCCACTCGGCCGAGTGATGCCGAGGACACACAGCGCCCAGAATTTCAGACCGCCTCTTACTCTTTTGAAATCTTCTTTTTTTCCAGCCATCAAAGTATTTTTCTCATATTGTTTATGGATAGTAAACTTCATGACGATTCCAACGCCGCCAAGAACGCACAAATCGGAGGTCGGATGGAATCTGGGGAATTTCTGCAAGTCGACACTGCCGTGCTGGAATTCTCACTCGGCCGAGTGAGCTTTCCCCACTCGGGCCGAGTCGTAACTTGCCCAGAATCCAAGTTGTATGCATACTGTGTTTCGGGCACGGGTTTCAGAGGGTTTTTGGGGGAGTTTTGCTAGGGTTTTTGGGGGCTATTTAAGGGGTTTTGTAGCCGTCATTGAGGGGGGTTCCCAATATGTTTTCTTAGGTTCCCAACATGTTTTCTTAGGGATTCTTTTGGAGGTTAGGCCATGCCCTAGGCCCCCTCTTGGATCTAAAAGCTTGTATTTTGGATTGAAGATCTTCATCAAGCTAAGTATTTTGTTCTTATTGTTTGAATCTTTGTTTTTCTATCTTTTTGTATGCAAGCAATGATTTTTATTTATTCCTATATCGTTGTTGCTATGCTAGAGTAGATTTGTTATTCTAGGGCATGGGGATGAACCCTATGGGTCTAATTTCAGATTTGTGATGAATGAATTCCTAAATTGCTAGAATTGCTAGGAGGTTAGGTTGTGATTGATTTATTACGGATAGCTAGGGATTTCCATCGATCTAGGGTTTGCAAGAGATTGGATTCTAATCGATGGGAATGCCTAGATATTCTATTCAGGTTTATAATCGAGATTCTTTAGACTTGGTTTGCAAGAGATTGGACCAAGCTAGGATTTTTATTATAAATCTATACCCATATTCGTTTGCAAAAGATTGGACGAATACGAACTATCACAACCTAGATCGTGACTCGAGTTTGCACGAGAGTGGGCTCGAGGAGCGATTGAATGATGATGTTGATCCTAATGCTAGTGGCTTAGGCTAGGGTTTGCAAGAGATTGGGCCCTAACCTAGGTTGCTATAGACCGGTAATAGCGCGAGAGCGTGAGCTTGGTTCTCTATTCAGTTACGACTAGTTCACCTCAATTCAAGTCTAGTAATATTGAGATTCACTCTTTACAAGGATGAATGACAATCCGTAGTGGGGATTCCCTAGCTCTAGACACTTCTATTATATTATATTTGAATCGATATTTTACCCGACCTCTTTATCACCGACACCGACAACCACCACCATTTCCATTATATCATTCCATAACCATCTCCACCAATAAAACATTCGTAGTCAAACCAACCTAGGATAGATTGGAGCCAACACCACCTCCTCGTGTTCGATACCCGCTCGCCACTTGACCGTGCGCTTGCGGTAAAACTACAATCGTTCTCCGGGTGTATATATGGGGCCGATCAAGTTTTTGGCGCCGTTGCCGGGGAGGTGTTTCCCGTTGGGTGCCAATTTGTCACAATTAGGTTGATTAAATTACATTAAAAAAAACAAAAAAAATCAAAAAAAAAACATTGAGAGAAATTTTTTCCCACCACCTGCTATTATTATTATCTTTCTCTCTCTTTGTACCACTGACATCTTTTCCAGGTTGTTTACTTTGATTGATTAGGTACAGTTGTTGCAGCGATGGTGCTTCCAAAGAAAATGCGAGCGGGCTCTATACAATCCTACATATATCTCGCTGCATTCTATCAGGCTGATGTTAGAAATGTTCCAGACGGAGTCAGACCATGAGTGGAATGACTCCACGCTATTTGATATCTTCACTAGAAGGCTAAAGGGACCCTCACGTGAGTTTTTGAAGAGGATGCAAGTGGGGAAGTTCAGTGATCTACAGTTGGCAGCAGCCTTGGAGCAAATGATAGATGATGCTCGATCTACCGGTTCACTAACCGTTACGGTAAGCACACCATACGACCAAGTTTTCATCGATTTTGTTATGGCTAATGTCTCAAGTGCAGGTACTACCATTGATGGAGTGTATGCTTCACTTGAAGGTGATCATATCCACCTTTATACCATCAACACTCCACAAATAGAGACATCTGAGTTGCCAAAGGAGGACACGTACACGGACCTATTGAGAAACATTGTCGACATAGTTCGAAATTCCGGTCCATTGACAATAACGGCAGGTGATCCTTTTGAGCTTGAATTTCAAAACTTTATTACTCATTGTATCTCTTCCACAGGCACAATTGATGATGGAGTCTACGCTCTAATTGAGGGGCACAAGACCCATTTTTACACCATGGTCGAGATACATGAGCCTATAGAGCCACCTTATGCCGTCGTCGCCTCCCCCTGCCACCCACCTGAGCCAGAGCAGCCTATACCATCAGAGGATATTATTGTGGAGGTCATGCATACGGTAGTGGAGCAGACCATCGAGGAGAACGTGACTTTGGACGATGTCATCTGCACACATATGGAGCCCGAATTGTGCCCCCTCCTTTCGAGTTACCGCAGCCATCCCCACCTTCTACAGAGGCTGAGTATCCCTCAGAGAACCACGCTTTCACTGATGTTGAGGACAATCCCACAGAGCTTATGGCTCCCCTTCAGGGAGATCTCTTTACTCCCTCATCTCCTACATTTGATTCTCCTCCCATGTATGATGTTTTTTATGATTCAGAATTTGGCGACTCATCGTGCCTTTTGCAGGATTCATGTACATACGATCAAGAGGTACGATGGGACGTATACGAGGAGGAGAGCGAGGAGTTAGCACCCATGGACGCTATTGAATATGATCAGGAGGTGCGATGGGATAAGTCTGACGATGATGAGGAGCTGCCTAATGAGACCTATGCTTATATGCCCAAGCTACCTGAACAACCTGAGGCGAACAATGAGGAGTTGATCGACGTGGTATACGAGAGTGGAGATTTATTTCCAGGGAAGTGTTGTCACCCGTCTTTAATTCTAAATACTTATGTTGATGACCCTCTTTGGAATACATTTATTTTAGGGAAGAATCATCCACATCAGATTGATGCGGCTTATCTCTTGCAGGGTACAGGTGGAGTCCTTGGAGAGGTGCTGGAAGCCGCATTGCTGGAGTCTGATGGAGTCCGTGGACACACGCATCTGGCAGAGCCACGGAAAGAGCAGTTGGAGCAGTTGCCTGCACCGGCAAAGATACTGGATCCGCCTTTTGCTATAGGTGATATCAATCCAGTAGTGTAGAAATTTTTATGCTTTCAATAAACCCAAATTCTCTCGACAGCGAGAGGACCGTATAGATTTGTTTGAATAAATATCACCTCATATGACGGCCACAAAAATCTTTTACACCCCAAACCCATTATATATATTAATTCCCCTCTCTATATTTTGATACGCCACATCCTTTTGCTCACCACCATCGAGCATTTCTTTCAAGTGAATACTCACTTTCTTATTCATTTGACTTGATCACGCTTTGCAAAGCCATGATATTTTTGATCGAGTCATTTGAATAGGATTGTTAGGTATAAGCTTGGGGGAAAGCGCTCTCATGCATCATTGCATGTGCATGTAGTTGCATTAGGATTTCATGTCATTCATTTCATCATTTTTCATTCACCTCCCTCATATTTATCGTTGTTCCTCATATTCTTCCATTATGATCACATTGAGGACAATGTGAAGTTTAAGCTTAGGGGAGTGCATTTCCATGCCATTTAGATGCATTAGTTGCATTTTTACTTTATTTTAGGTTTTTTTTAGAATTTTTCAAAATTTTGCATCATCTTTTTGAATTTTCCATCTTATTTTCCTTTTATGTGTGTTCATGCATCATGTTGTGTGCTTGTTTTTCTTTTCCTTCCTCTCTTTTATTTTTTTTCTTATTTCTTTATTTTCCTTTCTCTTCTTTTGCTAGATGCGTTCCTTATGATGATATCTCTTATTGCTTTAGCAACCATCACGATGCTTATTATTCCTTGCCATGCTACTTAGAGTATTCCATAGTCTTGCTATTCACATGTACTTGCAAATCCATTTCTTTTGATGATTCCTCTACATGAATGCATGATATTAATTGAAACTGAATGTATGGATTAGTGTTTGGTATGCTTTTGTTGGAAATGCACCAAGATTCACGCATCATTAGTATATCGGAAGCATCAGTTTTATTGTCTTATTCACCTTCGGTTGCATGCCTGATATGGTTGTAAACTTTACCGCTTGACTTCGCTTTTTATTGAGATGATTGAGAATATCCATGCTTACATATGAGTTTTAGTTGAAGTATTATTTTATTGAACCGTTCGTGCATATCTTAGAGTGAACCGAGTGTTACATTATTTCTTTCTCCACATATATCTTTTTATTCTCTACATGTCACTTGAGTTCACCTCCTAAAGCTACTTATATCACATCTATTTCCCAAAAATCCCCACAAAAGAAAAGGTTAGCTCCAAAAAGTCCAAAAAGCCAAAAGGAGCCAAAAGCCAAAAATACAAATCATATAGCTCCTACAAAAATCCAAAAAGAAAAATGGGAAACAAAGTCCGAAAGAAAAAAAAGATATTTCTCTATCTCATTATCGGAGCCACAAAATACTTGGGAAAACCAAGGCAAAAATCCCATTTTCCACTATCATATTCCTTTAGATGCGATGCCTCAAGCTAAGCTTAAGGGGGTTGAATTCATTTGACCATATGAGTGAGTACGACATTAGAGTGGAGAGGTGCACGAATGTGGAAGTTTGATAATGCTGAAACTTAGCAAAATACCTTAGTTATGGAGATTTCTTATGAATCGATATAAATATGTGAATGGCATGTCTCTTATTCCATTCTCTATTGCATGTTTGGTGTGATTCTTATATGCTTCTGTTATAACTCTTGATTGAAAAGTGCATCACCAACATTTGTATATTAAATTCTATGAAATGCGTGATGTGGATATGAATTGATTGTATGAATTTAGAGAGTCCCTTTTGTTGTTCTTAAAAGCTTGCAAGTACCATGTTTAAGTAAGATATGAAATCTTTATAGCATGTGATTCGTGTTTTCCAAGTTATCGTGATGTGTAGCTTATGGCTTGAGACCTGAGAGAAGAATCTAGCGACCCCTTCCACTTCGTATTCTTTTATTTCATTTCCCTTATTTTTCATCTCCCGAGTTCATCTCTTTACTCATCTTCCTTGAGGACGAGTAAGAGGTAAGCTTGGGGGATTTTGATCACTCCATATTTTACACCTTTTTCTGCATATTTGCATGCCATTTCGGTTGCTCATATTGCGATTTTCACGATTATTCGATGATATTGTGTTACTTTTCACTATTTCTTGTTTTTGTCGGATTGCAGGAAATATGAGCAATTGGGAGCAAAAATGAGCTTAAAGGACTTGCACGCATACGGAGCATCGCTCATGGACTTATTGAGGACCTATCAGCGATAGAAGACGGGTGGAAGAAGAAAGAACATCGTAGGAGCGACGGGGAAGCGAAAAGATGAAGTTTGGGCATTTTCAGCATGCCACTCGGCCGAGTGAAGGACTCACTCGGTCGAGGAAAGAAGCCTACTCGGCCGGCCAGATCGGACACGCAATTACTTGAAGATTAGCGTGCACTCGGCCGAGTGACGACATCCCACTCGGCCGCGTATGGAGACACCACTCGCCCGAGTGGCACACGAACGACGGCATCCAAAAGACCAGACTTACTGTAATCCGTCAGTCGACTACGAGCTCCGACTCGGCTGAGTACCAAAAGCCCCTCGGCCGAGTGACATTTGCCACTCGGCCGAGTGATGCCGAGGACACACAGCACCCAGAATTTCAGACCGCCTCTTACTCTTTTGAAATCTGCTATTATTCTAACCATCAAAGTATTTTTCTCATATTTTTTATGGATAGTAGACTTCATGAAGATTCCAACGCCGCCAAGAACGCACAAATCGGAGGTCGGATGAAATCTAGGGAATTTTTGCAAGTCGACGCTGCAGTGCTGGAATTCTCACTCGCCCGAGTGAGCTTTCCCCACTCGGCCGAGTCGTAACTTGCCCAGAATCCAAGTTGTACGCAGACTGTGTTTTGGGCACGGGTTTCAGAGGTTTTTTGGGGGAGTTTTGCTAGGGTTTTTGGGGGCTATTTAAGGGGTTTTGTAGCCGTCATTGAGGGGGGTTCCCAATATGTTTTCTTAGGTTCCCAACATGTTTTCTTAGGGATTCTTTTGGAGGTTAGGCCATGCCCTAGGCCCCCTCTTGGATCTAAAAGCTTGTATTTTGGATTGAAGATCTTCATCAAGCTAAGTATTTTGTTCTTATTGTTTGAATCTTTGTTTTTCTATCTTTTTGTATGCAAACAATGATTTTTATTGATTCCTATATCGTTGTTGCTATGCTAGAGTAGATTTGTTGTTCTAGGGCATGGGGATGAACCCTATGGATCTAATTTCAGATTTGTGATGAATGAATTCCTAAATTGCTAGAATTGCTAAGAGGTTAGGTTGTGATTGATTTATTACGGATAGCTAGGGATTTCCATCGATCTAGGGTTTGCAAGAGATTGGATTCTAATCGATGGGAAGGCCTAGATATTCGATTCAGGTATATAATCGAGATTCTCTAGACTTGGTTTGCAAGAGATTGGACCAAAGCTAGGATTTTTATTATAAATCTATACCCGTAT
Source organism: Scilla litardierei (assembly GCA_030789695.1). Taxonomy (NCBI): domain Eukaryota; kingdom Viridiplantae; phylum Streptophyta; class Magnoliopsida; order Asparagales; family Asparagaceae; genus Scilla; species Scilla litardierei. Next base: position 40,451 of record JAULAV010004501.1, read on the forward strand.
TCGTTTGCAAGAGATTGGACGGATACGAACTATCACAACCTAGATCGTGACTCGAGTTTGCACGAGAGTGGGCTCGAGGAGCGATTGAACGATGATGTCGATCCTAATGCTAGTGGCTTAGGCTAGGGTTTGCAAGAGATTGGGCCCTAACCTAGGTTTCTATAGACCGGCAATAGCGCGAGAGCGTGAGCTTGGTTCTCTATTCAGTTACGACTAGTTCACCTCAATTCAAGTCTAGTAATATTGAGATTCACTCTTTACAAGGATGAATGACAATCCGTAGTGGGGATTCCCTAGCTCTAGACACTTCTATTATATTATATTTGAATCGATATTTTACCCGACCTCTTTATCACCGACACCGACAACCACCACCATTTCCATTATATCATTACATAACCATCTCCACCAATAAAACATTCGTAGTCAAACCAACCTAGGATAGATTGGAGCCAACACCACCTTCTCGTGTTCGATACCCGCTCGCCACTTGACCGTGCGCTTGCGGTAAAACTACAATCGTTCTCCGGGTGTATATCTGGGGCCGATCAAATATCTAGGCCTTACTATCAATTAGGATCCAATCTCTTGCAAATCCCAATCGATATGAATTCCTAGCTACTCGTAATAAATCAATCACAGCCTAACCAATATCAATTCTAGCAACAAATCTATAAATTCATCACAATTCAAAGAACGGATCCATAGGGTTCATCCACATGCCCTAGAACGACGGAACTACTCACTACTCATCATGAAAATCTCAGAAATAATAGACGGAATCATTGCACACTTCATTGCAAAGAAGAAACAATTCATAAAAATGAGATTTTTAACAAGAAAGAACAAAGAACAAACCAACGTTGTCGCCAATGATCTCAAGCTGAGATTTAACAAAAGAATAGCCGTCTAAAACCTAATAGAAGTCTCTAAAAAATAATTCAAGTCCCTCCTAAAACTAGGGTAAAAACTAGACTTAAATACAAGCCAAAATCGTCCAAAAAAATCGTGACAAAACTGCCACTGCACAGCCCAGAATTCGCATTCCTAGCAACAGTCGGAGAGGGTCACTCGGCCGAGTGACCCTTGTCACTCGCCCGAGTGACAAACCCTGTAAAATAACAGTAACTTCGGAGTTCTCAGGGGTCTGTCCCTCGGGGTGACTCGGCCGAGTAGTCTTCATCACTCGGCCGAGTGAGCAACCATACTCGGCCGAGTGGGCTTCCTCTAAAATTCCAGTAAGTTGGCCTCTTCTCTGGAAGAATTCTCTGTACCACTCGGTCGAGTGAGCTTTCTCACTCAGGCGAGTGGACTTCCTTACTCGGCCGAGGAAACGTTAAAAGTGCGTATCCATTTCACTCGGGCGAGTGCGAGCCTTCACTCGGCCGAATGAGCAGTCTTGCTCGGCCGAGTGAGGTGTTCTTGAGCTCCTTTCTTCTCCTTTTCGCCTCCTCGTCGCTCCTATGGAATTCCTTCTTCTTCCGCTCATCCTCTATCGCTGATAATTCCTCAAATAGGCCATGGGCGACACTCCGAAGTGCGTGACAATCCTCTGACTCAATTTCGCTCCAAATCGCTCCATATCTTCTGAAATACGACAAAAACAAGAAATAGTGAAAAGTAACGTGATATCATCGAATAATCGTGAAAAACGCAATATGGGCGATCAAAACGTCATGAAAACATGTAGAAAAAAGGTATAAAATATGGAGTGATCAAAATCCCCCAAACTTACCTCTTACTCGTCCTCGAGGAAGATGAGTAAAAGGCGAACCTGACGGGGAAAAATAAGGAAAAAGGGAAAAGAAATGTAAGATAGGAAAGAAAACAAAGGGGGAGGTGCTAGATCATTTTCTCAGGACGTGGGTTTTGCTTACTCATATAGCACACGGTGAGTATAAAACATATGCCAAAGATTTTTATCCCGATATCATGATATAAGGATGCATTCAACATAGAAACCCAAGAATATCAAAATAGTACAAAATATGGAATCATTCTAGAATTAACATCGTCAGAAGCATCTAAAGCGGTATACATAATCATAGACCACACACTTTTCAATTGAATGCTTTCTATTTGGAGTATAAGAAGTATCACACAATATGAAGCAATAAGAATAGAAAGGTATGGTTTTCATGAGATGCATGCTAAGTTTCAATCCCTGGATTTTGTAAAAATTTTAGTAATCTCACCGAGTATAGAAAATTACCTAGCTTAGGTTGTCATGCACAATCAAGTAGCCACTCTCTCACACATCATTGGATCCTCTCCCCCAAGCTTATCTATAAGCGTGGTGGCATAAGATAAATCAAGAAGCTTATTCCCCAATTTTGAAGCCAAAAAAATAAAAAATAAAAGAGGGGAGAAAGAAAGAAAGAGTATGAGATGGGATCATATATGAACTTTTTTTCTCTTTTCTTTTTTCTCTTTTTTTCTTTTTTTTCTTTTTTTTCAATCATATATACACAACTGCGATCCCAAATCAAAAGATAAAGAGATATACAAGACTATATATTTTTATTTTGGGGTGTTGGAGCATAGATTTTTGTAGCGTGGGAAAATTCCAATATAAGTTTCGCTAAAGGGAGATTCACCAATGACTCTAAGTATAGAAATAATGCTCAAGATATGCGGAGAAAGAAATATATGTAACACTCGGTTCACTCTATAGAATGTGTACGACAACTTTCAGCAGAGTAATGTAATCTACTCAGTTTGATCTCAGAAAGTAAACTAATCCAGTTCTATCCACCTAGCATACATTCAATCAACCTGAAAGCGAAGCGTACAATTTCATGCAATAAGAAGTGATATAAGATAAGACAGCAGTACTCCAGATTTAAGCAATCAATGCGTGAAGCTTAGTGTGTTTTCTATGAAGAGTATACAGTAAAAATCATCAGTCTCAGCTAATAAAAGAATTTCATCCTTATTCATACATGAAAGTGCAGGTTACTATCTCAAATGCATATCAAGTCATAGCATATGATATCTGGAATAAAAACTATGGCATGATAAGATAATATGCATATAGAGATAAGCTAATACCATGTCATCATCATTACAGAAAATTCATCTCTAGTAAAAAGGAGAAAAGAAATAAGGATAAATAAAAACTACTGTACAATGCAGCACACTCAAAAAGTAAGAAAACGTGATGCATAGAAAAAAATGAAAAAGTGGGTGAAAATAAGTGTAAAAACAAAGAAATGTGGGAAAATAAAAATAAAAGGTGACAAAAATAAAAAGTATGTGAGAACTCACTCCCCCAAGCTAAAGTGCACAGTGTCCTCAATGTGCAAAGTGTGGCACACTGAGAGACAAGATATGGGTGGGGCGGGTGAGGATGCATGTATGATGAAAATGAAATAAAAATGAGATGTGTATGCAAATGATGCATGCAGAGATCAAAATAGTCAAAATATGAGTGTCCCCAAAAATACTCACTCTCTCCCAAAAGATATAGACAGATAAGACCAAAAAGTGACCAAAACGTGTGTGGAGGAGGAGTGCAAAATCAGCAGGCTCAAAACATCCATCGTGTCATCAGTAAAAATATGGAAGGCATCCAGTGTGTGCCTAGGTGGGTGGGGGTACACCAGCACCGTCTTGTGGCGGAGGTGGTGGTCGAGGTGGCTGTTGGGTGTGTGTGGGTGGCGGCTATGGCAGTCGCGCAAGAATCTGGTTCAGGCAAGCCTGAATACCAGGAAGTATAGCGATGCGAGACTGGAAAGCATTAACAGTAGCGGAGAGAGCTTGAAAATCTCCTCTAAGTCCACTAACTGTCCCCTCTAGAGCACGGAGGTGCTGAACTAGGGTGTCAGGGGGAGGTGGAGGAGAGGGTCGGATAGGCCGAACAGGTGAAGAACGGGGCTCGCACGACTACTGTAAAGGATAGGTGCAACAGTGGGGTGGTGCGGTGGTGCTGTGCTCACTAAGTGACGCTCAGCCTCTGTGGGAGGCTGAGACGCGGGCAAGGTCGAAGAGGATGGAGCAGAAGCAGAAGCAAAAGTGGTGGCATGTGACGAGGCGGGCAGAGAGGTCAGTGACACAGATGTGGGGACAGATGTCACAACGCTCTCAGAGAAGACAGCGGCAGTGGAGACAGTAAGGTCGACGACTGGGGAGGTCATGAAATGCGAAGGAAATGACTCCCCAGGGGTTGAGAACAAAAATGAGGAAATGATCTCAACTGCGGAGACAAAAGCAGGCTCGCCGCTCTTAACTATGGTGGGGGGACGCTCGGGGCTCACCACAGAAATGGGATTTATGGAGATAGGCACAGTGGTGGTGGCGGTGTGGGTGGACTCAGTTAAAGTGCTCCCGACACTGACAGACGTGTGGACAGAGGTGTCGGGAGGCGCAGACAGGTCAGGTGCAGGTTGAGGTATCACAGGGTCCAGAGGTGGAAGGAGGGGCTCCTGTTGAGCACCTCAGGCTCAAGCACGTATGCGGCGTGGATAAGAAGATCCATCGCTGGAATCCACTCTCTGCCAGCGGGTCCAATATGCGTCCGAGCAGGGCTCGGCAGAATCATATAATCGGCGCTGTGGGGACCGTGCGGCCACACCCAGTGGTGCTGACCATGAGGACGAAGCATTCTCATCTGGGCCATAACATCTATGGAAAGAGAAGTGGGGCCCGGGGGTCTAAGCAAACCAGCAGGGAGGTCAACTCCGCACAAAAGGGCCAAGAGGGTAAACAGACCACCGCAACAGATGGACGTCCTAGCGTCGACAGAAATATTGATGCGGTCGATGTACCAACTGGCGATATCAATCTCGACGGCGGGGAACAAAACGTCTCCTCCTCATTCGAAGGCCTATGATTGTGTCATCGCGTAGAGCATGTAGAGCTCTGGCATTGACATCGTCCCTGGCTCATACCTCGCAAGAAAAGTGGTCGCCATAAGGTGCTGTGCAATGCGGATGCATGGGTGGAGGATGGCGAAGGCCTTGGCCTGACTAGGGTCAAAGGCAAGGGGAGATCCCGTGATACGTGTCCAAAAAGTGTGCGTTTCGAATGACGGGGGTGGGATGTGCGTGGGTCTGTAGGCTCAGTCTGGGTCAGGGACAGGTGGCCACTGGAAGAATGCTCGGAGCACGTCGAGAGTGACCTCGCACTCTCGATCCATCAGGCGAAATGTAACGGTCGGTTTCCGATCGTGCTTTCTTTGTGCACGTGCTCTTGGTCGTGCACGTGTTTATTTTTAAACTCTATTTGATTTTGAACATTATTGTGTGATATGTCGTTGTGATCGTCTCTGAGGGTATTAGATTGTGGAACTATTTTGGAACGATATTTCTCGAGTCGTTCTTCTGCGATTCTATCTTATTTGATGTGACGTCACGACTTTCTGTTTTGACGTCAGACGTTTCTATTTTTAGTTTCGTCTCTCGACGTCGAAATTTAGATCCGTCTTCTTGGTTCTCTTTCTTTCGTCGTCCCGATCACCCCATAATTATTTTACAATTTTTAGGCTTAATTTGACCTATTTTCCATTTTGAGTAAGTTTTAAATAATTTTAAAACCTATTTTTATAAGTGTTTTAATTATAATAAAATTCCTATATTATAATAACGCTTTAAATAATTTTTGACCAAAATTTCAGCTATTTTGGCCGCACACAACTTTGCGTAAGGGAGAGAAGATATATTTGTTTTAAATAAATCATTTTAATTATTTTTATTAATCCCATAAACCCGAGACCTAGCCCTAACCCTCTTTCCTATTTATATAAACCCTAGGCTAGGTTATTTTCGCAGCCACACAAACCCTAGCCGTCAAAAACACTTCCCAACGTTCGTCGCAACGTTGCGACAGCCGCCCCCGTGCACGACCGATGGCCGCCCCCACATTTCCCGTGCACGACCGGAGCCCGCTCCCGCATCGCACACTTGCAGCGTATCCGCTGCAATCCCCCCGTAGTCGCCAGCACCGACCGAGGCCATCTCTCGGCCTGACCGAGAGATTTCCCCGCACTGCCGCTTCGTCCGCACCGCTGCACCGTCGCTCGCATCGCCAAGCACCCGACCGACCCGACCCAAGCGTCCGATCGAAGGATCTCTTCGCAACCGCCGCTGTGACCGACCCCGCTGCGCTGCTCTCGCCGTCCGTAGTGTCTGACCGAGCCATGCCCCCGCAGCGGCTAGTGTCCGACCGACGGCCGAACGTCGCAACTTGGATTCTTCCACACCAACTCCTGTGGTGGGCCCCCCAAGTCCTCCAGAGGTGTTGTGGGTCCCCCATTGACCCCTAGCACTGCTGTGGGCCCCACTTGGTTGTGCTACTTCGTGGATTTTCCGTCTACGACGTTACGACACGTCGTAGGCCTTCGTCGCAAGTTCCAGCTTTTGGGAAATCGTGCGTGGACCAGATTTGACGCTGAGGAGTTCTCCGTTCAGACACGACTTCCATCCTACAACAAACTCCGGTAAAGGTTGGTCCCCCGAAACTCGTAGAAACCCCCACAATTGCTGATTGAACCCTAAACTAAAAATCGACAATTTGAACTAAAAATTTATTTCCAACACCAGTAAAATGTTGTACAAATCTAGAATCGACGAATGGACTTTGTTGACTGTGCACATAGGATTAGATCGTTGATTAGGCTGAAACATCAAAATGTGACTTTTGACGAATATGATAGTCCCGATAACCTAGAAACGAATGTTGAATATTGGACTCCCCGGATTTGGTTTTGGATGATGAGCAAACATAAATAATTCATGAACTAACAATTTGTGAGCGCAGTATTGGAGATCGTCGCCAATTTCACGAGAATATTCAAAGCGACATCTCAACACTTCCAATAGCTCGTATTCAAGCCTAAAGCTTCGTTGAAGCTCTTGCAAAGCGTTGGAAGTAATGAAGATTCAATCGAAGCTCTCAAAGACCGTTTATTAAGGTTTTATTTATAGTCTTTTAGTTTCGATTGATAGAATGTTAAGCCTTGAGTATATCTTACGTTTCTATCTTCATTTCACTCATTTCGTAGCTCTAGGATTCTTGCACAAGTTCACTCTAACTTCCTCGAAGCGTCGCGCTTCGATTCGGACTTTGTTGTGCATGTTAGTTGGTACAAGAACAAGTACTGACCGACTAGATGGTGATCTAGTCGGTCGGCCACTGTTCTTGGACCGACTAGTTTCTGTCAGTTAATTCTTAGCTCTTTACTGTTTACAGTTAGTCGGTCTATGTTGACTCACCGACCGACTAGTTTGTGAACTAGTCGGTCAGTGATGCTTCTTTGACCGACTAGTTGAGACTTACTGTTCACTCTAAAATTCTCCTAAGCTAATGTTTACCGTTAGTCGGTCTAAGAACGTTTGATGACCGACTAGTTGACAATCTAGTCGGTCAACTTTTGTTCTTGGACCGACTAAGTCAACTTGCCTTCAGACTATGTTGTTTTGCCTCTTAGTCGGTATACGTTCATTGGATGACCGACTAGTTGTGAAACTAGTCGGTCAGACAGTGTTCTTGGACCGACTAAATTTCTAGGTCTGAAATTCTATCTCTTCTCAGATCTGCTCTTAGTCGGTCCATGCTTTGTGACTGACCGACTAGTTGATGAACTAGTCGGTCAGTGAGTGTTCTTTGACCGACTAATTCTCACAAATTTCTTTCCGTTGGAGATTGACCTAACTTGTTTTTATGGGACCCTATAAATACGAACCTAGGTCATTTCTATCTTCAACAGAGCTGCCATTAAGAGATTCATTGAGTTCTAAAGAGATAGCTATTCTCCCTCAAATCTAAAGCTCTCTTCCTCACAAGAAACCCATTCTCTCTCATTTCTAGATCTAGAGAGAAGCTTGTTCTTGGTGAGCTCTTCAAGCTATTGCTTGATTCAAGTTTCCAAATCTTCCCTAGGCACCCATTGCTGCTCATTTCCTTGGTGCTAGGGTTTGGTAACTTCATCTTCCTCAAATCCTTCATTCCACCTATTGGGTAAGAAAAACTCAAGGTATAGGATTTTGTGGTAAGAGTATTTATTTCATCTAAACTCTTTTATATTGCTTATTGGCTCTCTCGGTTGTGAGAGAAGTTTGTGATCCCGGGTTGTGGGATTCACTTTGCCATTGCATGTATGATTTGATCTTGTGAAGGTTTTTCACAAGATATTCATAGTGAAAATCTTGAGTTAGGGTTTCTAACTCAAGTATCCGGAAGGGATCCGGGTGGTTGGAACGTAGGATCACCGGGAACAAGTCGGGGAGACTTGGGTGGATCTGAACCCATTAACTTCATTTGTTAGCATTGTTAATTTCATTGTTGTCATTCAATTTAAGCTTCCGCAAATTGACTTGGTAGTTGTGTGCAATTTAATTTGGAATAATACGCCTTATTATTTTAAAGTACTATTCACCCCCCCTCTAGTACTTGTGCAGTAGCTGGTAGGGCATTACAACGAACCCTAATAGGATTTGATGAAATTGAGACCTGACACCGTCGCCACGACACTGTTTCAAACGGACTTTCGCAGACGAGACGCTTGGACGAGACGCTTCGAGAGGACGACACACGTGCCATCGCAGGCAAGTGTATCCCACTTGCACTTTTGGCCGTGCTTAGGCCTTAGTTGGTTAGAACTGATAACTATGAACAAATAGAACCGGACGTGAAATGATAGCATCCGGGACGACCCTTGATGGCTCAGACTTGACGACGAAGTCTGAGCCTGACAACAACAACTTTTGATATCGTAGGGCTATCATGTGTGTGCGTGTGTGTGGACACCCTAGAATAACCCTTCCCGTCTTGTCACCTCACGTCCCGTTTTGCACAGCCTGTGGGCAATAGGGCACTCTCCGAGTGATCCCTTATACTGATTCACAGCTTGTGGGCAATAGGGCACTCTCCAAGCTGGAGAGAGTGATCCCTTGTACTGATACACAGCCTGCGGGTAATAGGGCACTCGCCAAGCTAGAGTGAGTGATCCATTGTACTGTTTGTCTTGTCTTGTCTTCATTGCGGTTTGGGGTTGGGTTGAGCGTGCGCACGGTAAGAGGGTCTGATCCCCCTCGAACCGTAAGGCGTGAACCCTTTCGTGTCTCACTTGTCTTGTCTCGTCTTGTCCCGTCACGTCCCGACTTGTCATGACACCTGTAGGTTAGTCCTGTAGTTGGTAGCACACGCTACGACTACTACTTGCTACGCTTTACTTTCCTGCTGCGTTTTTGTTACTCAGTTATAACCCCAGCATGCTAATCAACCAGTAAAACGTTGTCTAAAAGTTGATACACTTGCAGTTTGGTCTAACCTTGTTTGTAGACCTTACCTGACGTACAGTTCCTTCTTTTGGTGCTGTACGTCAGGTGTTGAGCCAGAGTACGTCGACGAGGCGGACTTGCCAGTAGACGGAGAGCCGGAGGACGTTGATCCGGAGTACGACCCAGAGGAGGACCAGAGTTAGAGGCCTCTAGTTGTTGATCCAGAGTTCTGTTCCAGTTTAGATTGGGTGTGTAGCACCTGTTGTTTTCTTGTCTAGGTTGGGTGCTTGCACCGGTAGTTTCTTTTTTTCTGCAGTTGTAGCCCTTCGGGCATTTTTAGACTTTCTGTACTTTGGATGTTATATTTGGAATAATGAAATGATATCTCTTTTCAGTACTTTGTTGTTCCGTACTAACATGCAGAGACCTGTTCCTTCGTTTTGGAATACCACAGACGCTTATTGGGTCTGGGCTCTCAGCCCCGGCCTAAGCGAGCCTTAGTCACGCTTCACCTCCGTCCTTTTTGGGAAGCAGGGCGTGACACGAAAGGAGCATCCTCTAGGGGTCCGGTCAATAGAGCTAAGGACCTCTAGTGTCGGGTGGATATAAGTGTCCGCCGACACCAACAAGAAATCACGCCACCTCACGTTGTCATACAACTAGAGTAGCCCCTCTAGTACCCCTAGGCTCTCAAGGTCAGCTATGTGTGCAAACCTAGTCGGTACGATCGAGCGATGGGAGATACGCTCAAATCTGGTGCGCTGAGCGTCATCTCTGAACATGATCTCCATCGCATCGAACACGGGGGCTGGCAGTGCCTGTGGTGGAATGGGTGCGGTAGGAGGCGGCTGTGTGGGTGGTGGTGGGCTAGGTGGAGGGGAGTCCATCCTAGCGGAAGAGGAGCCATGATCGCCTGACCTCTTCCGCTTGGAAGCGGGCTCCCGAGTGCGTGGCATAAGATGCGGGGGCATGTGGCCCGTGAGTCGTGCCCATCCAAATGAAATGCAAAGTGCTATAAAATGGAACGAGTATACCTGAGCACGACGCGAGAGCAAAAAGTGAAGTGTGCGAATAATCGCCTCCTCCGCAGAGCTCTAAAGCGTCCTGAATCTCCCTCAAGCTCCCCCAAGCTAGCCTGAAAAACAAATAATCAAATCAGCGATGTATATCAATATATATTGGGGGAGATGGGGTATAGTAGATATATATATGAATTAATTTCAATTTGGGGCTTAAGGGGCATACGGATTGGAGAAAAAGGTGAGAAATTGGGATTTTTGGGTGCAACGGAGGCGAAACTTTCTGTTTTTGCGCTGACTCTCTGTTTTTGCGCCACTTTCTGTTTTTCTCATCCCCGTCAGTTTCTTCATCTTCCTAAGGCGTGATCGCTTTCTTGGAGCGCTCTCCCTTGCCTTGGTCATCTTCCATGTAAATGATCTCTCGTTCTCCATCTCCTGTCATGAAAAATAGAGTCCGTTGTCACTATTTTTATTGACTCTAGACTCTAAACACTAAGAAAGATCTAAAACAAAAACAAAATGAAAAATTGAACTAAAAATAAGATAAAACCGTCGGGTTGCCTCCCGACAAGCACTCGTTTAAGGTCTTGGGCTTGACCCTTTAAGATGTTCATTTAGTTCTTGATATTTGGCGCATGCAAGATGCGCCCGTCAAACTTGCCGGGAAGGCCACTTGGATTTAGTTGTTGATGTTCGTGGGCATTCCTTGGCTTCCCCTCATCATGGATAGTGTTGGGGTATAAGTTCCCCAAGCTTGAGCTTGTACCATTCTTTTTCTTCACCTGTGATGATACTTTCTTGTCAGGCGGAGCTTTCTTCAAATTATTGGCCGTGGAGAGTTTGCATAGCTCCCTAATTCTTGCGACATCAGCATCGTTTTTCTTGTCATCAACCGTAGAGTCATCCGGTGGGTCCTCCAACTTTTCTTCATTGCTAGAAAATGGGCCTTCTTCGAAGCTGTAATCGTGCAAGGCACCAATAGAATGTGGTATAGCTTCATCGATCACCTCATTGAGGAGGTCCACGTAGTCAACTTCCTCTTGGTAGGGCATATGCTTCATTGCTTTAGGGATATGGAGCTCCACCTCGATGTTTCCAACATTCAAAGATAAGGTGCCCTCTCTCATGTCAACTATCACGTCGGCGGTGGCTAGGAAGGGGAGTCCAAGTATTAGTGATGTATCGCCCTCCTCCTTGATGTCCATAATTACGAAGTCAAACGGTA